>JABASF010001005.1:0-27876 GCA_019776145.1 Harlomillsia oculata
CGTAATGCACCTGTTTTTAAGCAACTTTTCTCGACTTTTACCAAGACGCATGAGGTGGACAGGGACATTTGGCCACTTTTCATGGAGGTCATTCAGCTCAGCCCTGGAAAAGTCTTGAAAATTCTCCAGGAGCAATCATAAAATGCAATAAGGCCATGAATCTGGGAATCTGTGCACTGTCCATGCATTCCTTATGGGAAGCCCTCATGGAAGCTTTTTTTTGCCCCTTGCAGAAACCTCAGAAACGAAAACGATTCCCCGACGACTTCTTCTTTTTTATCCATTTCTGTTACAATTTCTAATCCAATCTTTTGAATTTGATTTCATGTCCATGTGCACACGCATCATCATGACACAGTTGAATAGAGAAAGCGGAGAAACAAACAAAACATCACGGAACGTCCGTGGTTCCGGTGGTTCAACGAAGAAAGCAAGCATTCTGTCAATTATCAATCATCAATCAGTCAAATCATTATTATGATGGTTATTATTATTTGGTAATGGATTTGGTCGGATATCATTCGACTCGCTAAATAAATCAACAAGGGCTTTGTAAACGTTTTTCTGTGTGAAGGTGTGAACCTTCACTTTTCCCACTCGGTTTCGTCTTGTGCACCTGCCGCTCCCATTGACTATGAATGATTCTCAATTCTGATTCTGAGTCATCAAAAGCCAAGGTTTAATTGGGATTTAATTTTCGCGCATGCTCTTAACGGACATGACATGACATAAAGGGGGTAGCGGTTTATGAAGTCAAGGCAAATCCCATTTCGATGACACAGTGAGACAATGAGACAGTGAGGCAGTGAGACAGTGAGGTAAGGTGTGTGCTCAGTGTTGATGTTGAGTGTTGGTCAACTCATATGAACATTTGGATTTTGCTGTGCTGTGAGAGTGCAGAAACGAGTTTTTCTCCCCTTTTTTGATCTCGGCTCAAATGAAGAGCAAGACGTTGGTTGGAGTCAAGACTCTCAAGACAGGTTGAAGAAGGGCAAGGGCAGGAATGGGAGATGGAATGGGAGATGGATGAAATGATTGCAATGCACGCCATGCATGGCTCAGTCAGGATTGAGGAACGAGGAATGAGAATTGAGGATGTGGGTCAAATGATCAGCGTCTTGAGATGAGACGAGTCCGAGTCTCACCGACCGACTCACAAGAAGGACTCACAACCTCCTTGCTCTTTACTTGACTATGCAAGAGCCAACAGCTCACAAACAACAATGCAATGGAATAATGTGATATCTCTCCCTCTTATCGTTTCACCTGTGCTTATGTTATGGCTTGCCCATTGCCTTGCCTCAGTGAATCTCGCAGTCTCACCTCACCTCCAATAATCCAACAAAACAATGCAATGGACAGTATGCGAATGTGATCTCTCACATGTGGTGAAATTGCACATACGGTTTGGCCCTTGTAACCCTCAAGCTTGGCTTTTGTAGGACATCCCAAACATCCTAAGCCATGGCATCACAACGATGAAACATGAAACACACATTTTCCTCCAACATCAGTTAGTTGTTCTTTCCATCTTGTCGGTGACAACAACCAACTCCTTAGCAGCAGCACCAACGTCGTCATCGTCATCGTCATCCTCCTTGTCTACTGCTCGCTCCGGTCACTCCTTGCCTTCTTGTGACCCATTTCCACTGTTCCCATCCATCATCCGATTTCTCATGGGGAAACTTGAGATTCCCTAAATTCACTAAATCAATCATTTTACAAAACCCCGTGGTGTGTGAGTGAAAGTTGACTCTTCAAGAATCTGTCAATGGCACTCTAAAGTGAAACGACGTACCTGTGGTTTTCACCTGACTTGGATTGAAGAATTCCAACATAATTAATTAGGAGACAATTTAATAAAAAAGCGGCCTCAAGATGATGAAAACACCTTTGGCCATTGTGGCCGTGTACTGCCTCGTGCTGGCCTATGGATTCAGTACGACCATTTACGAGCAAGTGCCAGGTATGCAAATAAATGCAAATCTCTTTGTAATTCAATTAATTAGTGGGTATAAATTGATATAAGTGAAGAAGTCAAGTCGGATTTAGAATAAGAGTGAGTGAGGACAGTGAGGAACGGAGGACGAAAGGGAATGGGAAAATGGCCATGTCATGCTGGGAACTGGGAAGTGAGCTGATGAAGGGAAGAAAGTGAATGAATGGTGCAATAATAGGGACAGTTTTATCTGTAACGAGATCAATTATATCACAGCAGTGCTCTGAGAGAGTCACAGTTCTTTGAATAAGACCGGATGCATGCGCTCCCTCAACAAATCTCAATGTCCACGTCTCAACCTCAACAAGTGGAGTCGTCTTCAAAGAAAGATCATCAGCAAGAAACAAGAAACACGCATACTTTGCCATGCTCTTGAGTCTTGATTTTTGCATTGCAAGAGTCTGTTGTCTGTTGTCTGTTCATGTTAGGGATGAGGAATACATAGCTTAGCTAGGAAGGGACTACGTCACAATTCACCTGACTTAACGGGACTTTCTTTATTCTTCATTCATGTCTTTCCTTCGTTTTCCTAGTAAGGATGAGAAGACGAAGACCATTGCCAATGCCTCATTGTAATAGTAAATAGTATAATTGCAAATAATGTAAATGAGTGATTGGAATTTGACAGATCCGCGAGTGGAGCATTGGTTCCTCATGAAACGATGGACACCCATCATCCTCATCATTTGCACTTACTTCCTGGCGGTGTTGGTGGGACCCCGATTCATGGAGAAACACCCGCCGTACACGTTGCGCACAGTGCTCAAACTTTACAATTTAACTCAGGTCCTCATCTCGGCTTACATGTTCAAGGAGTTCCTCATTTCCGCTTGGCAGTCCCGCTACAGTCTTCGGTGTCAACCGGTGGACTACTCCAATTCCCCACAAGCCCTCCGAATGGCGGCGGCCTGCTGGTGGTTCTTCTTCTCCAAGATCATCGACACGTTTGACACTGTCTTTTTCATTCTCCGCAAAAAGAATTCGCAAGTGACCTTTCTCCACGTTTACCATCACGGATCCATGATTCTCAATTGGTGGCTTGGAGCCAAGTACACGCCACGGAGGGCAAGGTGAGAACGTTGACAATTGTCAATTTCACGCATTCACATGGCGGTGTATAGTAAGACATATGCGGGTTGTTGTGATGCATTGATGTTGATATGATTAATGACATGGTTTGTGTAATTTGGTCCAACAGTTTTCTTCCAGTGTATGATCAATTCTTTCGTGCACGTGATCATGTACACGTACTACTTCCTGTCGGCTTTCGGACCGGCGGTCCAGAAATACCTGTGGTGGAAGCGCTACTTGACACAGCTGCAACTGGTCCAGTTCTGCGCCATCATCGTCCACCTGATCATCGGGATGTCAACAACTTGCGAATTCCCGTTCGTGCTCAACTGCTACGTGATTGTGTATTGCATCACACTCATTGCTCTCTTCATGAACTTTTACATCGAGACGTACCGACATCAACGCGTGGACCAACTGGAGCAGGAGCAGGTCCAGAAGCTCCTGGACCACAAGAAGAACGACTCCATCAACTCAGTCTCAGCTCAGCACGACGGGACGGACGTGACCGGAAACAACAACAACGTCGTCCGGAGAAGTAAGCGGGCTCCAATGTTCCGACCCGAATTCCCTCTCCGCGGCGAAGAAACGAGTTTTATGCACGCCTACGCCCAGTCCAATCGCACGTGGAGCTCCTCTGTCATCAACAACGAAAACGGAAATCCTAATTTTTAATTTTATCAACTTCAACTCAACTGCATTTTCATAATCAAACAATTTATTAATTTATTCTTAGTATATATTTTCAATTGCTGTGTATGCCATGTCATGAGCCATGATGCTTTGCTATTGCTGCTATCACACCACCAACACACTTTTTTTAAAACAGGGTTTTTCATACGTGACTATAAATTTAAATTTAATCAAATGTTTTGTACGCAATGGACTTGAATGTCGCTCTTGCTGTGTGTCCAACAAGTGTTTTATGATGAGGAATGGAGAATGCATGCAATTAGGAGGAAATAAAGCAGTATTTGTTAATTAAATTAAGTCGCTTTGATAAGTCTTTTGCATGAGAATGACAAATNAAGCAGTATTTGTTAATTAAATTAAGTCGCTTTGATAAGTCTTTTGCATGAGAATGACAAATATAATCCTGCTTCGGATCATCCCATTCATTCCATCTCAACATTTTGAAGGTCACCAACTTAACAAAGCCTTTCAGTTGACCAACTGCTGGAGATTGGCGACTGGAGTGTGTGTAGTGTGGAGAGACTGACTGACTGGCCAGACTGGACTGGAAGTGGAAGCTGGAACGCTGGAAGGCGAAGGAAGGAAGGCTGGAAATGGAATTTGGTTTTGGAAACCACGGCCCACGGCAGAAATCATCTCGCTAGTAATCTGAATTTATCAAGTTAGTGTCAACATGCAAAATAAATAAATAGCAAAAACCAATTCACAAGGCACGGAGACGCGTCAAGTCCAAACTTCAAAGTTTATCAACCGCTGCTGCTGGCTCGGCTGGCTCCTGCTCAACTCTCCACTTACTGCCGTTTTTTTTGCAAGTTGCAATTTTTTGATCCCACTGTAATTAAAGTATGTGGCTGTTGTTCACGATTCTTTTTCTCCTTTGTTATGTTCTGTTGACATTCGTGCGGATCAACAAGCGTCCCAAGAATTATCCTACAGGTATTCTCTACACTTAACATGTGAAAAGAGAACTTTTGGGAATGACGAATGACAATTAACGGTAGCTGACATTTTGATCTGACAATCTTGACTATACAGTTCCGCATGTGAGCATTCCTTTGGTTGGTCACCTTCCTTATTTCCGAAATGTCGGACACTCGGGACTTCACAAACGGTTCATTGAATACGGGAACAAGTATGGGAAAGTCATTGGCATTGACATTGGCACTTACCGGTATCATAATTACACGAATTAAGCCCAATTTCCAATTCGATTGATGCTAATTGCTAACTGATCACGTGATCACGCTATAATACAGATTTGTGGTGATTAATGACTATAAACTCATTAAAGAAGCATGGAACAATCTGTTACTTTGTGGGCGTTCCAAAATGCCCGCAGTGGCAGAGAGAACAAACGGAGTTGTCAGAGGTAAGGGATTAATTGACTGTTAACGAAAAGTTAATGTACGTGACGACTGAAATTGACTGGACGGTTTCAGGACTCATGTTCCAAGACGGAGAAGAATGGTCAGAGCAGCGTCGCTTTGCTTTGAGACAATTGCGGGATTTCGGGTTCGGAAAGAAATCAATGGAAAGTCTGGTTGTGGACGAAGCCATGGAGCTCATTGAAGGGTTCAACCGTGACGCTGGACTACCCGTGTCAACTCAAAACCGGTTCAATGTAGCGGTGTTGAATGCCTTATGGTGTATAACAGCTGGACAACGATTTCATCACGACGATCCCCAACTGAAAGAAATCGTGGCCGCCATCACTCGGAGTGTATCAGCAGCGTCTCCAGCCAAGAACATCATGTACATGTTCATGCCGTGGCTCATCAGATTGGTTCCCGGGCTATGCGGCTGGAACGATTTCAAAAAAGAGTTGAGCTACACTTACAACTTTCTTGCGGACTTTGCTCGTAACGTCCTGGACACTTACGAAGGGAACGCCCCTCAGCATTTCGCACACGTTTACATAGATGAAGTACGAGCGACTCAAAACGTGAAGAGCAGTTTCTACGGGAAGCGAGGTGAGGAAACGATGATTGCCACATTGCAAGATCTGTTTGTGGCTGGAGCCGAGACGACGAGTACGACTCTCACATGGGCATTTCTCTACTTGTCCATCTTTCCCGAGAAACAAGACAAATTGCACCAGGAAATTGACAATGTGCTTGGACACAAGTTCCCTACTCTTGAAGACAGGAATCTAATGCCGTACACGGAAGCTGTGATTCTGGAAACGCTTCGTTTCTCAGCCATGGTTCCTCTCGGCCTTTTCCACAGAGCGACGGCCACTGTTCGTCTGGACAAGTACATCATTCCCAAGGACACCATTATCATTCCTAATTTGTATGCTTCTCTTCATGACCCTGTCTACTGGGGAGACCCGGGTAACTTCCGGCCTGAGCGTTTCCTGTCTCCTGAGCCAACTCAGGTCATTAAGCACGATGCATTCATTCCTTTCTCGTATGGGAAACGCATTTGCATTGGTGAGTCCTTGGCTAAAGATGAGCTTTTCCTCTTCCTCACGAGTATCTTTCAAAGGTTCAATGTCAGACCGGATCCCAATGCACCCACTCCCACAACTCAACAAGTCTGCAGTGTCATTTCAATGCCAAAACCTCACAAGCTTGTCTTTCTCTCTCGTAAACCCTAATTATTTATAACATCACTATTAAATTAAAACAAACTCGTTTAATTCAATTTGGATTACGATTCCATTTAATTGAAACGAGATTGCCCAACAAAATTAGAATGCATTCAATTCGTCAGTAATGAGTAATAGTAATAAAAATATAAACTAACGTTTAACTTCAAATGTCAAATCATAAAGTGAAATCAAATGGAAATTCATCAATAATTCATTAATTAATTTGAGAAACTGGAAAGAAAAAGAAACATGTTTTCAAAGTTTGACATAATAAATACACCAAAAAAGGACAATTTTGGGAAGAAATTAAAAATTAAATAGAAAGCGTAAGTAGTGGAATGGGCTATAATTGGCTAATAATTAATAATTGGCCTATTTAATATCACCAATCAAATCCCGATCGTAGAATGTACGAAGCTGTGGACTTTTCAAACTAGTAAACTCAACTTGACAATCATATCTGGTTAATATTTTGGTGACGTAATCAATGACCTCCGGAGACAATTGTAACGGAGTCTTCTCATTCGGCAAAGTGTCGATGTTGATGACACGAAGAAGCTTGAGACGCGTCAACTTGGCCAAGAACTCGTACGCAACAATGTCCGTCACGACGGTTTTCAATCCGAGTGACGTCACACGAAGAATGAAGGTTTCCAATTCGGGAAGCAACGCAGCCAAAGACGGGCTTCGGACAACACGGATAGTCTTCTTTTTGCCCACGACAGCAGTGTGTTCCTCCACATGACCCACGATGGCTGAATCCAAGGAATCCGGGCAGTCCCCGCAAATCTCAAGTTCCAGATGAACAATAGTTGGGAACAAGTGACCCAAACTGCGAAGAAAGTCAGGCGTGGCTCCGCCAATGCAAAGTTTGGTCACATTCGGGAAGAGATGAGGCAGATTGACCCGAGGACATGGGAGAGCATGAGGAATGTCAAAGCGAAGCTCAACCAAGGTTTCGCAAGTGTTGAATACACCGTCTTTCTTTCTCAAGAATGGAAAGTCTTCTCGGCGGGAAAGCTCGTTGGAAACTTCCCGCATGGAATGTCCGTGACCACGATACATTTCGGAAAAGGTGAGCACTTCCAACTCCGGAGTGTGGACTTCGTAAGTGAACTGGTGGGTGGTTGAACGATACTCGACCCGCGGAGTTATGTGCAAACGCTTCAGTTTTCGGAACACGGGCCACTCCACTGTGAAATGATAATCCGGGTAGAGAAGGGATGTCTTTTGAGCCAATCGAAGTTCCACAAGGTCGCTGGCAATAGAGCGGAAAAGCCGGGTCAGATTCATCGGCTCGGACTTTAGATTTATCTCAAGATGGAGAATTGTCAGCTTCAATGGCTCCGTATCCACGATGGTAACAAAGCTGTCGACATTCATTTGATTTTGAATGTACAAGGACACACAGGACAAAGTGGTCGGCCAGAAGAGTACGGATACAAGTTTTGGGATCAAAAACAAAGACGGTGTACAGTTGACGACCAACAAGTGTGTGAGGAACGGGGCTGATCCCACCACATCGCAAAGGTACCGATTGGCACTGTCATCCCGGAAGGATCCGTTGGACCGCAACTCAAAGGTACGGAGCGAGCTCAAGGTGGGTTCAGACGGGTGCCAGCGTCTTGGTGGAAACAGGAACCCTTCATTGGACGCCTTGCCTTGTTGAGTAGAGCGAGAGATCTTGAGACTCAGGTCAGTGAGATACTTGCACCGAAACAAGAGCTTTCCAAACAAACCGGGTTCGTAACCATCCCAGTCTTCCACACTTTCAAGATCCACGGCCAAGTGAGTGATGAGGACTCGCGGGTTGGTGAGCAAGCCTTGAATGTCCCGCAACCATATTTTCGGCTCCAGTCGAAATTCGGAACAGGGAAAAACGTAGGTGTTGGTGTTTGCAATTGTAGCCATGAGGTCAGCCCACTGACCGTTCGCATGATCCATTTCCACTGCTTCCCATTGAATTTCGCGACATTCCACAACGTGATCTCGAATCATGAATGGGACAGCCCATTCGTTCCATTCTTGACACACTAGACGAACGCTGAGTAAATCCCACGTCGGGACGTAGGTCAACACCCCGTCCATGATAAGGCGGGTCATCAACGCTTTTCTCGGCGTGATCACTATCTTCCGCTTTCCCCCCGCTTTTCCCTTGCCATCTCCCATTCTTCCTTTTTCAATTGCAAAACTATCACGTCCGGTCAAATCTAACATAATAATAATAAATAACACATAACACACAACAAACTATAAATTACTATTTTACATTAAGTCATTGTTCATTATACATTACTAAATTACTATTACATTAACAGCTTCCTTTAAAACGTCATTGAATCATATCAAAATTCAACACATCTTTATATTTCACTTCTCAAAATCGAAGTACAAAACATCTTTATTTAATATTACTTATCCATTTTAAATTATTATTATACCTGATTTGATTGCTTTTGGTGATGGTGTGCACTGTGAAGTCAGTCCAATTAGCCAGTTATGCTCACAATAGACAACGAGGTGGGTCAGCAGTCAGAAGGTCAGCACTCGTCAACCAAAGATGAGAACACGACAACAGGAGGTCCGGAAATCTAACAAAATTACAAAAATTAAATCCAAGCTGACAATGTGAAACCAACACGTCGTTATTTACTTTTTACACAGCTCTCATACAAACTACAGAATAACGATTTTAGAATTTAGAATTTTTATTTTTAGATTAATTAAATCCTTACTGCTTTCAATGAAACTACACACTTATATATTTACTATAATTTGGAAATCAATTAGCAAACCACTACAATTTCAAAAAAACGAGAACATTTGGTCCAGCTCTCCGCCTTTTGACTTGGAAGAAAGTGCCGATTTGCCGAGTGCCGTGCGGATGCGCTTGACTATATTTGAAGCGGTGCGCTGCCACGATTCGCCTCCTCTCCAGCCTCTCACATTCCACACAGTCAAAAGCATAGAAGCACCATTGGCACAATTTCCCATAGGTTAGCTGGCACGTATGTAATCCATGAAACGCAAAGCGTATTGTTTTGTTTCACACATTTTCATTTTCAGATTACAATTTACAAAACCAAACTTTAATAACAATTCCATCTCCATTAATTATGATTAAATTTTCAACTGGTGACTTAAAAATTAAATTCAAACGGATATGAACTATGTCGTATTTGTGAAATGAGAAATCATAGATCCGCGAGGATGAATGACGAGTGAGTGCCTATGGGGCGAAAAAAGAAAAAAACCCACATATTTTGCAAGAATGCGTGCAATTGACATGTTCGCAATTCACATTTTCGCATCCGTGTGAAAGTTGTCTTTTTGGTGAGTCACCTTCACCTTTAGCCTTTCAACTTCCCACGCCTACGCCCTACCCTCCGTGCCTACCTTACTAATATGTACAAACTAAATAATCCAAAAATTAACAATGCAAATTGCTCATTGTTGCAGTTGCGCTAACGTTTAATAGTTACAAAGTGAAGTGATGATGATGATGTTGAGATGTTGACGTTGACCCATCCTCAAATCCTCATCCTTCACACATCCGCTTATAAACGATTTCCATTCATGCCTTTAGACTCATTCTGCGAATTTCCGAGGTTGGTAGCTGGTACTGTGAACTGTGAACTCTGAACTGCGAGTTGCGACTTGCGACTCTAACGACGGCGGGCGTCGGCGACATCACGTCGACAGTGTCAACAAAAAGGTAAGAAACCATATTTTTAAATTCGTCGACTGAGAATATTGAGAATCATTTTGAAATTACAGTACACACATTAACATTTAACGTAATGCATAATAATATAACGTAACTGAGCGATCATTGTTGAAGGATTATTCATTGTTGGTGATAAGTGATAAACGATAACGGATTAAAAACAAACAAATTGTTAGTGTTGAAGGTCGTCTCACCGGCATTCCCAATGCAAGTCCGCTCAAGCTTATTAAATGCCTTGTCCATAGCGAAAAATGAATAGACCATTAGCCAAAAGATGAAAAGATTCGACAGATGAATTTGGGAAGAATTTATGACAAGATGAGTTGAGAGTTTTCCTATTTGGGCGTTTTTTTTGTTTTTCTTGGGAGATGCGCTCAGAGGAAACTTGCTGAGGCTAGACTTGGTTGATGACGTCATAAAAGTGGTCCATCCGGAACTCTGGAATTGTTCATGTGTTCCGTTTTGACCCACTTCCTGTTAAGTCGTCCTTGCTCGTCCCACATTTTCAAGCTCATGGAAATTGAAAGACTAACGGGAATTTCCTTGTCATCCATCCCCGTCCGTCTTTACTCTCTTGGACCTCTTTACCTCCTGTCCTTTTCCTTTCCTGCACTTAAAGAGCGTGAAGTTGATCCTAATCCCTTATTGTTACTATTGTTGGATTCATAAAGTACCTACAGCGGTGTAAATAAATATTGATGTCGTCAACTGGGTCATCGTCATCATCCTATTTCTGGACAAGGAGAGTTCTTTTGCTTCAGGATCCACTCTTCCACTTGCCCCTTCTTCTTTTCTGACCCAAAAACAAAATTCGATTTCAAAGATGATGTCCTTAGTTCTTATGACCCTTTCAAATTGCTCTTTCGTCTTGGTCCAAAGGATTTTTATTGTCATCCGTCATTCATTTGGGTGGGTGACGAAATGTTGGTATGTGATTCCCGTTAAGGCCCGGTATTGTGACAGCAAAATATCCCTTTTTTGACATGACACGGGTCACATTGAAGATTTATGACTGTTAAAGTGCAAGTATTATAGATTAGCTCCATTAGCTTGAAAGGTAGAGGTTGAGGTGAGCTTACGATTGACGATGGAGAATGGACGATGGACGCAGTGGACCGGGACGATGGACGCTGAACGATGGGCTATATAACAATGGATTGTTAACACTTTTGCCATTACGTAGCATTGCAGACATGCGTTGCTTGCTTAGCATAGTTGCAGTTGAAACGGGATTTGCACAGCTAATGCAAGAATATTTCCTTTAATTTTTGCCAATTAAGACCAACTCTTTATTGCGTGGATTCTATGCAAAGTGGAGGAACGGCGATGCGTTCGACGTGCAGAGGTCAGCATGTCAGTCAACAAAGATGCATTTTATGGCTACCTGTAAAAACAGTAAACATTAGCACTTTAGCACCACCAGCAGCACTAATACGCACAACCTGTTGTGCATACATTTCGAGATTTCGACCTAATGGACGTGGACAGGTGCAGAATCCGTTGATCACCTGAGATGATGACACGTATTGCAGAAATAGACACTATAACTAACTAACAAGCAAATTGTCTTTGCCAATTTGGGGATTTGGGCCAAAAACAGGGAAAATGAGGAATAGAGGACGAAAGGGAGTCGAGATCGAGTCGCACATGGACATGGACACGGACACACGGACTCACCATCAACAATCAACCATGCCCATGCATCATCATTCACCACAGAGACAGAAAGGCATTAAACGCAACTGACAAACAGCAACAGATGCTATGAAATTGAGGATGATTCTTCATTCTTGTCTTTGTTATTTGCATTGTCCTCGAAACCGACATGGGACACTGCAAGACGTCAACATTTCAAGACGTCTCTCTTTGACTTTTGAGACAGTCAATCCTATTTTCCTATTTGCTTTCAGTTGGTTTTTCCACTTATTTCGCCATTGCAATGATTCGAATTGCATTCTCTCCTCCTCACCGAATGTATTTTGCAAAGTGGGATTGGCAATGAGCGGTTTGTGCTCAAATGATCATTCCCACAAAAAGCTCCTTGTTTTCCCTGGTGTGACCATGTCTTTTCAAGTCCGTGCCGTAGCGCCCTCAAAAGCTCATTCAATTCTCTATTCCCCTTTCAATTAAACTCCATTCCTTTGCATTCCATTGTCCTATAAAAAAGACAGTTTTTGATTTGATTTTCCTATGCGGCATGTTGAATATCGTATTTCGTATTAGCGACATATACGAGATACGACAGGGGACATGCGACAGGCGACAAAATGAATAATTTTGAACAAGATGTTGAACATGTGTTACATTTTTTTGAAAAAATTACGTGTGTAATAGTTGTAGCATGTGGTGTACACAGTAATATTAATAACAAAAGACACTTTCTCCATAGTGAGAGTTTGCCCGGCGATTGTTCGTGTCCACTGGGGCAAACCGGGCGGATGTCACGTCACGCCAACTAAGGCATTTGGAGTCTTCGAGACTAATTGGTTCAAAGCACGCCAATAATTCGCATTCCCGAAACACAACAATGCTCAAGGGTTCGTTTGCTTACAGCGTAGCGCCACACCGCCGCCGTGTGTTGCGGTGTACGAAAACAATGGGAGAGAGTCATGGGCGGGTGGGCCATACTCAGAGACGGATGTCGTCATGTTTTGTATGTCTTGTCTTGTGGATTATACGAATATAGTAGTCCGTTTCGTACAGGGTATCTTGGAAATTCTTAGTCACTTCCGGTTGTTTGAAATCTCTATAGTCATATTCAAGTACCCCCTGAACACTTGGGAATCAATTTCCCCAGAGGGAAATGACAAATGAGAGTTGGTGTCGTGCAATTAATTTAATGCCAGCAACCAACAACAACGCAACCAACGTCACGGTGCACTTTGTAGGCTCAGTCACCGTCAATTCCACGCAAACAAACAATTGCAAAAAAAGAACTTGATCGCATTTTGCAAAGTGCTATAGAACTGACAAATGACAAAAATATAATGGTTCTTACATGCCTTGTTGATAATGCGTCGTTAGCCGGACGTGACCTGGTGAGGTCAGGACAAGGGAATTCCGCAGGAGCAGTACTGCAGCGAATTCCTTAGATCCGCTTCCAACAGCGTTCAGTTAGGATTTATAAGTACAAATCCGCGAAAAAATGAAGTCAATCCGTGCACGAGATAGTTTAAATAAGCGGATATGCTGTTGTTTACCATTTGAGCGTGTCGGATGGAAATGGCCACAAGACCAGAGTGTCAGGATTGTGAGGATTGCAAAGTTGACCAAAGACAAAAACAAAAAACCGCTGCTTGGCTCCTGCTTGAGCATTTGAGGACATGGACGTTTTGCCTCGGCCCAATTAGTGTCCATTTCGTAAGACGACGACTTAATTCCCTTTGTTCCGCACCGCGTTCTCCTGCCCCACATTTCCATTCCTTTTCCTCATCTCATCTCATCCTCATCCTCCACTGGTTTTGTTTATAATCTGCATCTTTTGTGAATTGTGAACCAGGAGTCACGAACACTCTTTTTCTAAAACAATGAAATCATCCGTGACTCAGGATTATTGTTCAATGTCAGGTCAAGTCAAGTTGGTACTAATTAATAATGCCTATTCTGCCTTCCTTAAATGTCCAAATGTTCACAAATCCTAATCCCCGTGTTTCTCTTCATCGTCTCCGTCACATTTTACGTAAAGCTGATGATAGAGTTGTCAAAGTTTAAATAACGAAGGTGTAATATTGAAGTGATGACCTGGTTGTCCTCGGGGGCGTCACTTATGACGTTGTTTCATAGCGTTGTTGCATCTTGTGGTCTCATCCCGCCCCGAAGATGCACAAGTGGCTCAACAATGTGGATTGTGAGTGTGTGTTACAATGGGAATGGCTATCTCAACACATCAGCACTTTGCTTTTCCTTGCTCTTCTCTTCACTCTTGTGCTTCTGGGAGTTGCGACGTTGTGAGCTAAAGGAACACAAACACAACAAGCCAGCAAGAAGGGGAATTGTAATAATAATTGTAAAATTGTAATGCATTTGGATTTTGTGGGACGCACCCAAAAAACGCGCATTCCATTGTTACGATGAAATGTTATTGTTACATGTGCAAAACCCCGAAACGGACCTGCTCAACTCACTCACTCACCATTGCATTGCAAAGTTGCAAGTTGCAACTCTCATCAAAACACAAGTGTACAAGACAAGACAAGACAGGAGAAGAGAAGAAGGCAGGCACATTTTGAAAATTGCTATTTCACTTCTGCTCCACTTGACAACTGTCTCAACCGCGAGAACAAGTGTCTTAATTGGTCCATTCACTCCATGACAAGTACACCAAGTCCACAATGTGCAACAATGAGCACCCTCCACTCCAATTATTAGGTCCTGGCACACATTTTCTCCCTCTTTCTTTCCCCATTCTCTCCTCTTCCTCTTCTAAACACCTTATTTTAGACTTTTTCTATCATCCCTTAATGACTTGGCTATCTCTTCTATAGTTTCCCTTTTGTCGTCATTCTCCGTCCCCGACATCTGACAATGCAATGGAGAGATCAGCTTGTAGACTACGTAATGTCATGTCATGTCATGTCGACACGGTACACATTGTCAAAGTCTTGAGAGTCAAGTATCCAAATGAAAGGCAGTCAAACACCCAACCCTTTAAACTATTGACTATTATGCATGCGCATAATGTTGGGATTTACATTTTTGCAGAGGACGAGCAAAGCTTATCAACTGCTTACAATCAATTTGTAAAAGTGCCTTCATTCACGACTCAGTCAGATATGATTCAATGAAAGGGATTCAATTCAAGGGCCAAGGGTAGCCTTGAAGTAAGAAGCAAGCGGAAGGATATCCTCGCCTCGTCAACTCGTCATCGGAACGAAACGAGATTGGAAGGATTGAATCTTTTGCCAAAATAATTAAATGCTAATCAATCCTTGAATGGGAATTCGTTTTTTTTTGAGACAAAAAAGGGAATTTGTATTATATTTTGGAACAAGTATCCCTTTTAATTGCGGTTCCGTTGGAGTGGACGCGTACTAAGGTTTCGTTTGCAGTGAGACAAGTGACGAAGGAACGAAACCCTTGGCTTCATAAGTTTCGCTAACGTCTTGTAAAGGAAAGATTACATTTTGGGCACGGTTGGTTGGGCAGAAATGGCATACGTGAAATAAAATGTGAGGAGAGCATGCGTTTGGGATGCTGAGTTGAGCTGAGATGATGAGCTGAGCCTGAGTTAAGAGCTTGGTTTGTTGTGTTCTTGGGTTTTCTGACACACTAGCCAAGTAACGGGATTTGGACTTGAGGATTCATCCTCGCTAACTACAAGTATTAAGTGACTGAGTGAGTGAGTAAAGATTCTTCATCCCTCACGTGTATTTTTACAAAAGGGTTGCTTGTTCGTTCCTAAGTAATAAAAGTGCAATTCTCCTGTTGTCGGGTGGGGTGGATTCACATTCACATTCAGTCAGTCTTAAGAAATAAGAATAAGAATAAGAATTCATATCCTTTGCTTGGCTTGCCATGACTTGGATCGTCGTGGTGAAAGGTTCCTTTTTCCACATGTAGGCCACTGGGCTAGTCAGTTTCAGCGTCCCTTACTTACCTTTGCTTGCTTCTTCATTCCTTCATTCCTTCCGAATATCCAACAATCCAACTCACAGTCTCACAAGAGTCAGTCTCATTTCCATCGTGGACCAAGACAGACGCTCCTTCATCCACACTTCTCCGCAACCCATACATCGTGTCACTTGGCCTTGTCACATCCGGTGTCCAACACCCACCCTTAATTGTGTCCTCCAGGGGGAATTTGAGTGGTATCCTCTCTCTTCGCTTCGTCTTCTGCTTTCACCTATACACGGACCTCTCCGGGTCTTTCCGGCTACTTTCTTCCTCCTTCGCCACTTAAATTAATTGTGACTGTGCATTTGTTTTTTGTGTACGTTCATGTGCCCTTCATCATTAAGTTACTCGTATAATGGCGTTATTGTGTAAGGGCTTACAAGTGCAATAATGCCCAATGTGCTTAGTGTGCTAAGTGCTCCTACTAAACAAAATTATTAATTGTACCTCCATTCATCATACATTGACACGACAGTTAAACATTTTGGAGTAACGAATTTCTAAAGGTAAACAACGCAGACTCCCATTCTCATTTCCGAATTTATGTAATAAATTGCAATTCCGTGTCTTCGGTTGGCATTTTCCTCTGAATGTACGTACCTAGGGATTAGGGACTTTAGAGATTAAATTTTGCACTCAGTTGTGGAAATGGAAACGATAAATCTCTGCGGAGTCTGATTTATGTAGTAGTTCAATTGAAGTCCCGCAATGAGGCAATAAGGCACGAGGTTGAAACGTTGAGAATTGAGGCGAGTTCTCATGAAATTAACGAAGAAAGTAAAAAATGCGGGAGTCTGATTTGCTGTAGAGCATAAATCCAAAGCGGTCCAATGAGCAGAAGAGCAAAGGATGCAGAGGGATGCAAGGATGCAAAGCGTTTTGCTCTAGCACAATTTTGCATCAATTAACATTTATGATTACAGGTGAGAAAAATGCATGGCCTTTGTTCACGCCTTGCCGAGCTCGCATCTCTCAACTCCTCCATATACTCTTTAATACGCTCAACAATTCACCAAACATAATAACAAAAACAGGGTTTTATTGCATTTTTATGAATGGCACGGTTCAATGTACATTCAGGGCTCACACACGCCCTCAGACTTCCAATCATTTATCCCTCATTTTTTGAATATATTAACACAGACATTCAGACATTGCGAATGATTGCGAATTCATTGTTATTATATCTCCTATACTCCTACACGCACAATTTTGTAGTGGCACTTTGCCCCATTGCCCCATGACGCACTTTAGGAAGGAAATTGAAAGAAATAGTCTTGTAGAGGTCGAAGGTACAACCCCAAAAAAATGAAAATGAATGAAAATTGTGGACAGGACACAGAAGAGTGTAAGTGAAATGAAGCGTGTGGCCTTTTGGCATTATCGTCCGAGTGCAAGTGACCGAACCACTTGTTTGTCAGGGAAAAACCTGTCCACGTTCACTCGTTGACTACGTCCGCATAATGGGAGAGAGGACTGGGATTGTTGTTGACCATTGACCACTCTCACTCCAAATGATGTTTTTTGGGCCGGAGTAAATGGAAGGGTCGTGCGGACGGCGTGGGCGACACGGACATTACCGCCAACTCACACTTTGGCCATCTCATCTGCTCATCCTTAGTTTCTTATGCGTCATGTCCGGATGCTACGCTTCTTAAACCGTCCGTTCCTTGTTGGTTCAGCTCTCTTGACCTACTTTTATTATATCCGTCACGGACTACACAGTTTTTTTCGTGTTCCTTAACAACTCTCGAGTCTTTTTTTACCTCTGTCTCATGTCTTAAACAATGTTAAGAAAAGAATGCAGAAATGTGACAAGAAAGATAGGTTTATAAAACTATTAAAATATTTTATAATAAATGTTTAATGAATATGTAATCTGTTAAAATTCCAGAGGCGTTTTGGGTAGAAAAGAATGGAGAATCCTCAAGTCGTGGAAGCAAAGTTGCAAATGCATGATCCCTTGGTATCCCGCACGAGAAGACGTGTGAAGATGGGCCTGGGCCCTTGGAACCCTTTGCGCCCTTGTTCGTTTTGGCACTGTAGCAGTCTCCTAGTCATCGTCATCCTTTCACAGGTGAGTCCGAGTGACAACGATTGTGACCATTGTGACGACGGCACGGGAAGAGGCACATATGGCTAAAAAGAGACAGTGACTTCAAAAAATCCTCGTCGGTCCACTTTTTCCTTCGACTGAATTGGAATGTTGTGTTTTTTATAGTAAAAGGAATTCAGTTTTGATGCATTTAGCACTTTTATGAATGTGACTCGCTCCCTCGCTCACTCAGTCAGTCACAGGCAGTGAGTCAGTAGGTCTTTGTTCAAAAGGAAGCGTCGCATCGTCGTAGCGTCGGAGTCGACAAGTGCATTTTTTGGAGAAGTGGGTCATCATGGCCATGGCCACGATGTCTTCGTATTCTGTTTCTGTTTCGTCTTCTCGTCTTGACGAAGAAACAAACAAACAAAATACGACTTTGTGTGGAGTGTTTGGCAAAATGGTAGGGAATGCAATGCAAAATGCAATGCAATGGCAAGTCATGTCGCATTGTTGAAGAAATGCAAAGATATCTTTTTCTGATTGCTAATTGGGTTACAGCTTAGCCTGGAGTCACGCCGAACATGCACAGATCCTCCTCAAGATGAGAGGAGACTGACTCACTCCTTTTTGTTACATTTTCAATGAATCTCCAAAGACAAAAGACACAATTGTTGTACAACAACTCAAAAAGTCGCACTTTGTTAATTGCTCTGTCAAAGGAAGCTAAATTGTTCGAGTTGCACTTCAAGTCGGAGTCGGAGTGGCGGTGGTGGTGGAAGTGCCGGAGGAAATGGAGCAAAGTGGCAAAAGTTGCATTAATTACATGTCTACTACAAAAGTCGGTCTTTAAGGGACTTTTTGATGATGAGGATGTGCCCGCCGCACCGCCATCATCCTCATGTGTCAAATTGATGAACGTGAACAAGTGGAAGAGGAAGGAATGGGAATATAGGGAAGGGAATAGAAGGGAAATGTGCCGTCATTTTTGTGGGTCTGTGTCCCGTTGTGTTGCGAAATGCGGCATTCCTTGCTTTTGCCATTTGCCAATATCTCATGTGGATGTGGGAATGTGGGATTTATTTACAAAGATGCGACTGACGTTTCCTCTCACATGTGTCTTTGTTTTTTGTCCATGTCACTTTTTTTGGGCGGTGGTGCTGCGGCTTTGACTGAGGACGATGACGACAACAACCTCAACTCTTGTCTTGTCCTGTCCTCGTATGATGCAACATGACGAAAGAGACCAAAAAGCTCTGGTTTCAATCAAATGCACTTGACTATGACGAACTACTCCTACTCATTTGTTGTGTACTCTTGTCCACATTCCTTCTTTTCTTCTTTGTGTCACTAACTAATACTTGTATTGACTACTGACTATACTACAAAGTTTGGAGGATTATTTCCGGCATTGTTTGGATTGGGATTCGTTGTTCTCGAATAGCGAGGACTCGAGTCCTCGAGTGGAGCACTCGACACTCGACGCGACGAGCCCAATGAAGCTTGACGATTCTATTTCGGGATGCTGGACGAGGGTCGAGAAGGATGGACATGGACATTGGACATGCACATGACATGCCGAAGATGATGTTCCCTTAGGCATCCAAAAGTGGACACACCGTTATAGACCTCAATGAGTTTTGTGCTATTTGCCCCCAGGCCCGAATATCGTCAATCATCTGAGCACACACGGGCGGCCGACATCCACAGCCTCCACATCACCTCATCTCACCTCATTCTCTCAATACTTACTTAAGACTACATTCAACGCAGCTCCTAATTAAACCTCTGAGAGTCAACAATCCACCTGATAATAAGTCCCAATCCATTGTCCAATTGTCCCATTCCACTCTCATAAGTGTTAATGCCTCCATATTCGCATTCCACAGTTCACACCGTATCCGTGTTATGAAAACCATTTCCAAGTCTTGGTCCTTAGAGATAGTTGACCAAATTCTTGCTCCAAGTGTCACATTATGATGTCAAGTCGTCAAGTGTGACGTAAATAATAGTAGATTGGCGCTACAATGACCACGCTTCATGACGTCATTCATTATGAATGAGTATCACTTGATGAAACAAAGATTATTTAACTTTCACAGTAATATTTGAGTCAAAGGGAAACCTTATGACTATGACTTATGACATCACGAATTCATTGTTCCTTGACAAGGGAGTTCAGCTCGCTCAGTTCCTTCAACTCATGAATCCGGCTAATTGACTATGCCTAATTGACTTTGGCTTTCTCAATGCCATACCTGAATAACATCGTGGACACATGAATCATGGAATCATGGAATGGGATTGGATTGGTGACATTCCTTTAAAAGACGATTAGACTATCAATAATGGGCAGCTGCTGTTCCTGGCTCGTCCTTCCGTGAGAATGAGCACAAAGAGAAGGTAAAGGCAAAGGCAAACAATCCACAAATAAAGATTATTTAACTTTCACAGTAATATTTGAGCCAAAGGGAAACCTTATGACTATGACTTATGACATCACGAATTCATTGTTCCTTGACAAGGGAGTTCAGCTCGCTCAGTTCCTTCAACTCGAATCCGGCTAATTGACTATGCCTAATTGACTTTGGCTTTCTCAATGCCATACCTGAATACATCGTGGACACATGAACCATGGAATCATGGAATGGGATTGGATTGGTGACATTCCTTTAAAAGACGATTAGAGATTAGACTATCAATAATGGTCAGCTGCTGTTCCTGGCTCGTCCTTCCGTGAGAATGAGCACAAAGAGAAGGTAAAGGCAAAGGCAAACAATCCACAAATAATGACCGTCTGAGTAAGAAAGAGTGGCGAACGTGTGGTCTTGGCTTGGGTGTCCTGTCCTCGTGTCTCTGGACCGCACTGTCAACTCTCAACTGTCACACTTACTTGTCGTCGTCCGCATCCTTGCTCCTCGTTCCGACTTGCTACTGTAGTGAGAACAAGGAACGGTGACCTACATGCGGTCACACAGCATAATAGTCGTGTCATGATATGATTATGTACGTTGACAATCAAATCATCAAGTGAATCCAAAGTCAGAGTCGCAGCAGGCAGAGTTTTGATTTTTTTTTCTTCACAATAAGTGTAAGTTTGAGTCTAAGAAAAGTGGAAGAAGGATTAAGAATGAATGCACGTAATCATAAGTGCGGAGTACATGTAAAGTAATAGTAAATCTAGTAATCGGGTTGGTTGTGTGTTGTGTGGTGAGAGATGATGAGAGATGACCTGGAAAGCCCTTGAATCGTTTCGGATGCGCTTCTTGCCTCGTAAGCTGAGGCAAAGGCAAAGGGACTCGGCCACTCGGCACTCACTCTTCCTCATTCACTGTTGACCACTTTTATTACATGACAAAAGCAGAGAAGCACAAGTTGCAAAAGACAGGTGAAGATGTGCACTTCTCGAGATGGTCCACATTGATTAGCTCGCGCTATTTCTCCGAAGATGAGTGGTAACTTAGCTCTCAAGCCTTCTCCTCAACAAGAAGAAGTCGTAATAAAATGTAATGATAATTGATGACTTTGGGGTCCACTTCTTTTGTGGCTCATGTAATCAGACACAACACAGCACAACGTAGAGACTTATGACTGACTCGTACCCCTTCCTCTCTCAACTCTATTGCTTAACGAGTTTAATCGACATGAGGAGCTTGTTGCCGTTCTTGCCACAAAAATAGAAATCATTCAATTATTAGTTAAAATGGCTCATTATTTTTAATTGGGATGGAATGCAATGATTGGATTTGGATTTGTGGATTTCAGATGGTTTCCTGTGACAAAGGAGCCCCTTCAGCCAACAGTCTCATTCCGGATCAATTGGCTATGGCAGCTGAACACCGATTAGGATTGCACGGACCGCCGCCAGGGGCATATGGACCACCACCGCCCGGATTTGTGTCTGGAGGAGGAGGACCCGCTCCGGGAGAAGAAGGCTGGCCATTGGCATCCCAACATGACATGCCGCAAATTAAAATCCTGCAAGTTCAATGCGAAAAGTCCCACATGCGCGTCAACATTGAGTTTGACAGACCTTTCTATGGAATGATCTTCTCCAAGGGACACTATTCGGATCCACATTGCGTCCACTTGTCTCCCGGGTCCGGTCATTTGTCCGCCACCTTTGATATTTACCTCAATGCTTGTGGAATGACGTCCTCTGCCAACAACGGCGGTGTCTACGGACCTGCTCCTTCTGGGACTTTTGTGGAGAACACAATCATCATTCAGTACGATCCTCTCGTCCAGGAAGTGTGGGACCAAGCCCGGAAATTGAGATGCACATGGTATGATTTCTACGAGAAATCCGTCACCTTCCGGCCATTCCAAGTGGACATGTTGCACGCAGACAGCCAACTTCCTCGGAGACAACTTGCAATGCTGGATGCAGATTCAGGTCGGAAAGGGACCTTGGGCATCCGAAGTGAGCGGAAATTGAGATGCACATGGTATGATTTCTACGAGAAATCCGTCACCTTCCGGCCATTCCAAGTGGACATGTTGCACGCGGTGACAGCCAACTTCCTCGGAGACAACTTGCAATGCTGGATGCAGATTCAGGTCGGAAAGGGACCTTGGGCATCCGAAGTGAGCGGAATCGTCAAGATTGGACAGACCATGACGATGGTCCTTGCCATCAAGGATGACGAGAACAAATTCGACATGCTCGTCAGAAACTGCGTGGCTCACGATGGGAAACGCGCTCCCATCCAGCTTGTTGACCAGTATGGATGTGTGACGAGACCCAAAATCATGTCCCGTTTCCACAAAATCAAAAACTTTGGAGCTTCTGCGTCCGTGGTTTCCTACGCTTACTTCCAAGCGTTCAAGTTCCCAGATTCCATGAACGTGCACTTCCAGTGTGTGATTCAAGTGTGTCGATTCCAGTGTCCTGAGCCCAAATGCGGAGGCGAAGAAATCTACGGACCGCCAGGAATCGGTGATCCTCGAGTTCCGCATGGAGCTTACTCAGAAACGAAGGAACAAATCGCACCCGCCCCAGGAACGGACCAAACTCCCGCTCAATCAGCACTGCCACAACTCCAGCAAGTGCCACCGCCTATTCCAACTCAACAGGCTCCAGCAGGAATGTTCCCACCACCTCCATTCGGTGCAAAACCCATCATGATCCCCGTTCCGATTGGTCAAATGGGAAAACCGATGCCGAGCCACGTTATGTTGCCACCAGGACCTCCACGGGGTAATCCAGGATACCCGAATGTCAAAAGAGAAGGCGTGGTTGTTGAAGACACGGGAGATGACGATGACGATGATATCGAAGGTCAAGAGCCATCGTACGCCGCCTTGGGTGGACGACCAAGGTCAGTTGACTTTGACAAGGCCGAAAAGACCAAGAAAGAACGCGCGCGACGAGCCATTCATGAAGACCTTCCAGGGGATGTGGACAGTCATCACTTTGTTGTTCACTTCTCTCACGTGTACAAGCGGGCGGCTCAGGAAATGACGGATGTGGAAACCACCCGGGTCATCCAGGTCAGCATAAATATATTTCTTTCCTTTATTCCATTATTAACCAACCTGATCAATAATAATCACAATAATTAATAATTATATTATCTTATCCATTACATGACTTTGTAATAAAACATCAAATGATCATTATATTGACTTAGGTTGTCGCACCGGGAGACGTTGCTTTCAACCTGGGCGGGTCATCCAATGCCACGGCGGATTCGGTGGTCATCGAGTCCACAGGTCGGTCTGACATTGACGGAATCTGCATGTCAGTGTCGTCGTTCGTAGGAGGACTCGTCATGTTGTTATTGTTGTTGGTGGTGGCGTCACTCGTGGCCGCCTTTTTATTCGTTCGGGTGAGATCCATTCACCGAAAAACGGCCGTGTTCACTTCCGGATTCGACAACCCCGAATACATCAAACACCCCAATCCAACGAGTTAATTCATTACACTTTAATTAACTAATTTTATTACGACGACTCCGGATTAACCAATTTTTAATCAATTAATTATTATTCTTTATTCCCAAACGAGAATCTGCGCTCGCGTATAACCTTTATTTTGTTTGTTCTCCCGCCCCGGATGCAAAGATTCCCCCCGCATAAAAAATACCGGGCAGAGCTTTGTTTTTTATTTTATAGCTAATTTTTGGAGACTTTTTTTGAAAATCAAAATAATGTCAAATTTTGTGGGAGTTGGAGTTGATGTTCAAATTTACACTTACAGTGTGAATGTAATTTCTTTAAAAAAAACATAAAAATGCGAATTTTTCAAAATTCCATTTAAAAAAAAATGTCGACCTTGACGGAAGGGGTTCGAAAAGAAGAATGACGCCATTTTGTATACAATAAAATAATGGATTTTCATGTCAATCAAATAAATCGTTAATTTTGAGATATCTGCAACTGTAATAAATTAATTAAAATTAAACAATGGTTTGAATGGAGTTTTCTTGAGATTTGTGCTATTAGATTTTTCTAAATCCAAGGATTTATTGACTCGACTCGACTTTGTCTTTTATACAAGTATTTGTATTACAATTACATTCATCCACGACGACTTAATTAATGGTAATTATTAGTTAGTTAATTAGTATAATGTACAAGGGGGACAGCATGGGCTAAATAACTTTCAACTATTCTAATTCTAACGTTCTAATAATCTAACATTAATAAAGTGTAGATGTGTAGAGAATTATTATATTATATTAAATATTATTTATTTTTTTTATTTTGTGTTTTCATTTTTTCAAAATTTTTGGAAAAACTGTGTCAGTGTCCAACATATTCTAAAGATTTTTATAAAATGCAATTATATTTTTGAGAATCACTTGGTTTTTATGAAAAATGGTGACTGACTTGAAACAAGGAGAAATGCGATGCGATGCAATGAGAGAATTGAGAATGCGGCCTGCTCATGTCTGCAAAAAATTATGTTAATATGGTTGTAATCATCGTAAATACGCTTCCATGATTTGACATTTGATTGCTTGTTTGAGTGAGTCCAAAATAAAAACGACTGTGTTTTCTAATTAATTAAGTGAGAATAATTTATTCATGCATTCAAAGGGGCATGGAAAGCAAAGCGTGGTGGGTGATGATGTCCATGTTGTCAATGTACTTGTAAATTGTAGTTACTATTTTGTCAAAGTCGATGGTGACATATTCACTCATCTTGACCCTGAAAGGCTCCAGAGTCCCATTGTGAGAATATGAGAGATTCCAGTGAACGATTTCGATTTGAATTGTTGTCTTGAACTGACCTCACTTTCGTCAGACAAGCGCAATGCTTCCAAAATAGAGATGTCTCATATTCTTTAAACGGTTAAGCCTTTCGTTGCGTCATTCCTCATACGTCACATCGTCACATGTAAACACACGAAAATGGAAAGTAAAGTGGAGAAGGAACGGTGCGTAGGTGCGGTGTGTCGGTGCGATGGCTGTTAGGCCGGACAGGATAGGATTTTATAAGAGTTCAACGTTCAGTTTTTGATGGTGTGCTTTGCTCTCCTCCACGGAAAGACAAAAAAAAATGCCCATGAACAGAAAGCATTAGGTTGAAATGGATGGAAATACATGGAGGAGCAGAGATTGAGATGAGACTACTGAGACGCATTGTTATGTAACGTATAAAACGCATTGGCTTAAGGGCATTCACTCAGTGGAATGGATTAATGTGAAGATGTGGTGGTTGCCTGCTGTCGTCCGCATGGAACGTTGGCAGGAACGGGGGTTTCCTGTCCGTGTCCATGATCCCATCGCAACAAGCAAGGGAAGGAACACCACCTGGACAGGTAAAAAGCACAGGTAAGAAGCAATTGCAATTGTTGTGTAACTTGTGAGGTGAGATTGAGAGTCAGGTGCTGTCCGTGCTCTTTTCGACTCAGCTCCACTTCCTAATTCTCTTTGCTTTCCTATCTACGCAACAAGGCAAGAATTGACTGACTCTGACTGTCGTACAGAGTTGCAGTGTCGGGTTCTCCTTCCTTTCCCTTGGCTTTCAAACTTTCAATGCTTTGGCTCACAAGTTCAGCTTTTGGCCTGGCTTCGGTTCAAAACTTCCAACTGCTCAAACTCCGTCATCCCAACTACGAACTCAGCTCAGCTCTCAGCTCCGACTGTCATTCCTGCATCTCCTTCCACACGACTCACATGTCGTATGTCGTTGTCGTATGTCGTAATCCCATATCTTCTCTCTTCTATCATCTACTTTCACTACTTACTATATTACATGTACTAAATACTATCAAACTCAAAAACTACAACTAATCGTTTGGTTGAATAACGAGAATTATAGGCAGGCCGAGGCGTTTCATTTCCAAAGTGTGCAACCCAGTTTTCGGCCCCTGCGAAAACCGTCCTTGCGAATTTTCAAGGGAAATCAATATACAAGTGCAAAATCGATACCACATCCTTTCCTGCAAATCTAAGGCAGCGGGACAACTCCAGCACTCCCTATTCACTAACTCACTACTCATCAACTTCTTTTTGTCATTCCCTCCTTACAATCCCATTTTTCCAAAACATTTCCAGTTTTTAATTATATTCCAGCTAGTATTGTAGTGTTGGTTCAAACTGTTCTAAGTCTGGACAAGTGTTGTAGTATAAAGGTTTGTGTGCTGTGGATGTGCGGAAAGGGAAAGACTTGGCCGGGTAAGGAGAAAGTAGGAAGAAAGGGGGAATACCCGCATGAGTCCGCAGAGTGAAAACGTCACAACGCCCCAATAACGAATTATCGGCAACGTGTACATTTTGCGACAAACAAACAAACAAACAAGGAAAATTGCAATTCCGCCGTGTGTCAGTCAGTCAGTCAATCAGTGAGTTTCTTCTCCTTACATTTACATTACACGAGGACACAAGAAACCAAGGAATGAGAGGACACCGACATTAGCCCAATACATTTTTCTTACCAAGTCATCTCAACGTCGTCACAAGTAATTCTACCCGGACAACTTGCTAGTCCTAGTCAGAAAATGAAGGACCGACTCACCATGACGTCATCATCCATATTTCTTATAATTTCAGGTAAATTCATTACTTTTCCTTTTTGTCAATTACAAAAGAAATTATGGGGATTACAGACTCAGAATCAAGGCTGGTATTGTTGGCATGTGCGAAAACGTTGATGATGAGTCAGACTCACTCGGAGGAACTGCGTTATCGATTTGCGAAAATCAGAGTTGGCGAAAGAAGGAAAAGAAAGAACACAGTTGGCTGGCATGCATGGCATCATCGCATATGGTGACACCACCACTACCACACGATTATATTTATAGTCACATTATTATCACATTTTGCATTTATTTGGTGATGTTTTCGTGTTTGGACAGTTGGACTGGCTGACTCGGAAAATTCATCATCATATGATAATAATGATCCTTTGCCCTTTTTGCTATTTGTTCTGCTCTTCTGCTCCTCCTGAAAGCGTTGGATCTCGAGCTTGAGTAACGGTCACATTATTTGCACAATATGATGCAGATGCCATGAATGTTGTGATTGCGTTGTTGTGTTGCTTTTGATTGAACAAGATTCCTCTGACCGTTCGTTTATACAAAAGTCCATGTCCATTGCTAAACATACAGCAGTACTGTGAACTACGGAAGCGTACGTAGGAAATAAAAGGATGTGAGTCGTTGACAACGACACTCAATGACGAATCAATTGAAACGTAAGCTGTCCGACTGTCCGACACTCCGACGATGACACTTGGACAATCTAAAAATAGATCTGGGTTCATCATTTTAAGTGTATGCACAAGTTGTTGTACACTGACCAGTTGACCTGACCAGCCTGACCTATCATCAATTATGAATGCGATAGTTTGACTTTGACCACACTCATTCACTGATCTAGTGTATGACTGTGTGACGTATGACACGTCATGGCCCATTTCTGAGTCATCCATCCATCGAATCCATTCTTCATTGCGTTATCCTTGCACTGCATTGAAAAGGGGACTTTTATTGAAGGACTTTGAAATCCAGGAACCCTCAAGATTTATTGCATTGCATTGCATTCAGAGCTTTGCTTCGACTTGCCCTGCTCCAGTGCAACTGTTTCGAATAAGGGACACGCGACATTCCTCGAACCTTTTGTTACTATTTGTCACCATTTGTCTAAATTGTGATGGAACGAATACCAATTACATTATGTAACATTTAACATGT
>JABASF010001006.1:0-27864 GCA_019776145.1 Harlomillsia oculata
ACCTCCTCATCAGGCTTAGGATTCAGCTTACCAATAATCGTCCCTGTGTAACTCTCCTCGTAATAGTCACCGTCGTTGGTTTCACCTTCACCGTCGTCGTGGTGGGCATGAGAATGCATTATATGCATGAGTTCTAAACTGTCTCCTTTGACATTCGTCGTCGTCGTCGTCGTGTTGTTGCTGTTGCTGTTTTTACGCGATTTTGAGCCATTTTGTGCACTACTTCCGGGACTAACTCTAAAGATCCCCGCCGTTAAACCGGCGGCAGGACTCCCCTGAGCGAAGTACGGCCTGTCGAAATTATGCGCGTAGTTGTAGTATTGATTTTCATTCCCGCCTTTATTATGCTGATAGTAGTAGTTGGAAGGGAACATTTCCACGCCCGGGTGAGGTCCTTTACTAGACCCGTAAACCGTGTGCCGAGGAGGTGGCTGCATGTAGAAAGGAGGAGGGACCGCCGAGTCCAACTCTGGAGGCGACAGGTGCCTTTTCAGCTCCGGCGGCGGCGAATTTACATGCGAATTTGTACGAATGCTACTGCTACTGCTACTCGACGACGGTATTATCTGGTCAGGAACAACAGGGTTTTTACTAATAGCTTTCCTTGGAAACGGTCTCAAAACTGACAGTTTCGCAAAATCGTCCGCGTCCTCAAAAGAGATCTGAGCATCAAATTCAACGGAGGATTTTGCACTGTTTTTCCCGTCCAGAATACGATGACGATGATTCCATTGATTATTATTGTTCTTGTTCTCGTCAGACGACGACGATAAAGAAGAAGAAGAAGAAGAAACAATCGCGTGGTCCCGTTCGAACAACAGCGGGTTCTGCTGATGATGATGAGATGATCCCAATGACCAAAATCCCGGCGGCGCTCCTCCTCCGCCAAATCCAAGTCCAGGTCTGTAGCCATTATTGCCATGGTAATAGTAAGGATAGCGCCGGGTTCGAGGATTGTTGTTGTTGTACCGCGACCGGGGGGGCCTGTTTTGTGCATGTCCAGCGTGGATTCGCTGTTGCTGTTGCTGTTGTTGGGTGCGTCTTACGTCTTTGAATGGGACATTATTTCCCGTAACTGAAGAAACCGGCCAGGAATCGCCTTTCTTTTCATTTTTTGACTCATTTGCAGCGGTTCCTTGTACGATTCCTTTTCCCGTTTCCGCTGCTTTTCCAAAAGTATCACCCGATAGAGAAAACGAAGAAGAAGAAGAAGGATAAAACTTGCTGTGCACGTGCGAATGATGAGACTGTGACTGCTGCGGTCCACTTTCTCCAGCACGTTTTGCCAGTATTTTCTTTGTTTCCTTCCCCGTCCCATCCGTCTTCCGGACGAAATAATGCACACCCGAGTCCTCTTCCGACTCGTATCCCCCTTGTCCTCCTTCTCTCACTCGTCGTTTGTCTTCGTATCCGTCTTCATCTTCATTTCCATTTCCATTTTCAGTCTCAGTCTCAATGTCAGTCTCAGTCTCAAGTCCAATGTGACGTTCAGTCTCATGCTCATGCTCATCATCATCATCATCATCGTTGTTGTTGGAGAACAGTTCAGACTCCAGCCGCACGCTGCTGTGATTGTCATTGTCACTGTCTCTGTGACTTTCACCGTTCACTTTCCCCGGATGGACCCTGCTGCTGATCTGCTTCTTCCACTTATGCACGTTCACACGCCGCACTCCTCCTTCGGGTTTGTCGTCAGCGTCTTTTTCCTTATCTGCACTGCTTGCACTTGCACTTTGTTGTTGTTGTTGTTGTCGTCGTTTCTTGACTGAAAAAGAACCGGCACTACTCGCACTCCTCCTTTTCCTCCTGCTTTTCCTCCTTTTCCACTTCCTTTTCCTCTTCCTCCTACTGTTTTTATCTACTTTGTCTTTGTCCCAGCACCGAATCACCGTGTTTTTTCGTCCCGCTCCCGTTTTAATAACCTTCTTCTTCGTCGTCGTCGTCGTCGTTTCACCACCAAAGTCATCGTCGTTTGTGTCTGTATTATCATCCTCCAGTGAGCAGTCTGTCAACGCGCTTAGTCCTAATAATGCGCTGCTGTCCCTGTCATTATATAGTCACAGTATACGTTCTTCAGCAGTTTTGTCAGTTTTTTTGTTCAAATTAAATTTTTTTTCCCACACAAAACATACAATTTTGGCCAGTTTTATTTCTTTTTTTTGGAACAATTACATCCTACAATTTCACCGTTTTCAAACCCCTTTTTTGCCGTTTTGCACAAAAAATAATCGTTTTCTTAGACGCTGTTTTTGGTAAATTTACGCGGTAATCACCTTTTCTAGTCATATTTCCGTCATTTTTTTAAATGCATCTTTTTTACAACGAATGGACGTAGCTGGCCTCTACTCACTACTACTCTCACCTTGCATATATTCCCTCATCATCGTGTCGTGTCCTCTCATCGTGTCCTCACACCTCTAACTTAACATTTCATCCCTTATCCTTATCTTATTCCCAACAATTCACATTCATATTCACGCCAAAAAAAAGTGAATGAATCGCGTGTGCAGTGCATACTATGAATTACGAATTATAGGTACGAAGAATCACGAGAGCACGAGCACGAGCCTTCATTTCAGTGCCTCTTCTGCCTTGTTCTTTGCTTAGCTTAGCTTTGCTTTGCTCCTTCTCCACAGAAATGAGAATATAGTAAAAAAAAAAACTTTCAAAAAATAAATAATCAAGCAAGTAACCTCAAACAACGACAAAACAAACAAACAAACAAACGTATTGTTACTTTGTAATACGTTTCATATCTTTTTGTAATGCATGTACACAAAGCTTCCCTTGGCTATATATTTTCTGCCACATTATTATTTTCTTCTCCTCCTGTGTTGTGTACGTACCAAGCACACACAATCACAAGAACAATCACAAGCAAGCAAGCACCACAACCACGCGAGATATAATAATTCTTCTTCTTCTTCTTATTATTATTATCCCATTGCAATAATGGACGTAATGAGATCTGGGTCAATGCCAGTCACACCAACCAACAACCACTCACTCACTCACTCACTCATCGTTGCGTCTCTGCCTCTCTGCCTCTCTCTTCTCTCCAATCTTGTGCTGTTGCACTTTCAAAACACTATTACTGCAAACTGCAATGCAATGTGCAAGTTGAAGCTTTTTGCTAGAACCAAGTATAATATAATGTCTCAAAACTTGAAGGTGCACATGCACAGGCACAGGGCACATCGTATCGCAGAGAACACCTTTTTGTTCTTCTTCTTCTTCAAGATCAAAGTCAATAATAAGAGTCAAGTCAAAAAAAGGAGAGTCTAGTAGTGAGTCTGTGAGGTTGAATGAATATATGCTCTACTAAACCTAAACCTAAACCTAAACCTAAGCCTATAATTGCTGCAAGCTTAACTTAACTAAGCCAAGTCAAGTCAAGTCAAGTCAAGTCTGAAGACTTGTTGTTTTTGACGACTTGGCAGTTGGCAGTTGGCAGTTGCCGTTGACGTTGACGTTGTTGGCAGAGCAACAGCAATAGTCAAAAAGAAAGACTGACTCAAAAAGAACTGATTTAGGAATTGAAAAACTGAAAAAAAATGGAGTAAATATTGATGATGACACGCACGACGCAGACCTAAAATGGGACTTTGATCGAAACCAAAACATCCGAAAATAAGTGATCAAATATCAAAAGTCTCCGGAAGAAAAAATGAACAAAATTATAATGCAAATGCCCGCAGCACAAGAACGAGAACGAGAAAAAGTACTATTATAATGGAAACGATATAATTATAGTTCAAAAACGTTCAAATAGGAATTTTTGCAGCGTGTCGTGTGCGCGTGTAACCTTTTTGAAATGTAAATCATAAAAACGAATGTAATATAATTTGATGTGATTTTTCTTTTCCCTTGCTCATCAGCGAATACCTTAATTTAACAAAGTATAAAAGACAAAGACGCACACATGCATGCGCCATTTTTGTTAACATTTAAAATTTGAATAGCAGCCGAGCAGCATCGATGTGAAAAAAAGGCAAGAAAAGGACAGACATGAGAGACATGTCTGCGTTTGTGTGTATATGGCCTTATGAGAACAGAGAAAATAGAAAACATTGAAAATATTGAAGGATGTATGGGATATGCATGGGAACTTCTCACGATATTGAAAAGGTTGGATGAATAAATGTGGTTTTTATCGCTGTTAAAAATGAAAATGCGATATTATGATACGCCCGTTTTCGACACAGAAATTTCGTTGAACTTTTAATAAATGACGAATAAAAGATATGAAAACGTTGGGAAATTATGAAAAAAGAAACCGAACACAGTGGAAAATGACGAAAAAAGGAACAGAAACTAAAAACGACCAAAACATGCAAAAATGCTCTTATATATAATAGAAACTAATAAAAATGCCTGAAAAGTTCCGTAAAAACGGATGAAAATGAACTAACCAGCCCCCCAAAATACCATGGAAACATGAATATAGCGATTTCATATGAAATGACGGCCAAATGACTCACAAAACCACAAATTCATACCCAAATAATGCAAAGAAAACTAAATTTTAGTGCAAGTTTTTTTTTTTTTAAAAAAAGCCAGAAAACGACAAAAAAAAGAGTCTCGGTTAAATTCAAAATTAAAATAAAACCTCACCTGGCTTGAGGGAAGTTGTAAAGTTCCTCTTTGTAGTTGGGAATGTTTTGTTCATAGGATCGTCCTTGCCTTTGTGCGTTGTTGTCATCATAGAACTGGTTGTTATTATTCTGTCCGGCGGGACCGTCACCCGCCGCCGCAGATTTGGAGTTGACTTCAAAAGCGTCATCGATGCTGCTTTTCGGAGGTCCGAACTCAACGTCGTCGTCATAGACCAAAGTAGAAGTGTAAGGCACTTGGTTGTTTGGAGGGAAAGCCCGGGAAGGAGAAGTCGAGGTCAAAGGAACAATCGTCGGTCTCGCGCCAGGAAGGAACCTCGAATGAGCCGGGACGTGGACTTGGACTTGGCGACCAGGCAAATCGTCGAACAGAGTTCCGTTGTTGTTGGAATTTAAACTGTTTCCATTATTGTTGTTTCCGTTGTTGTTGTTGTTGTTTCCGCCACAGACGACGTTCCTTGGCCAGTCGCAAGTCTGCAGATCGTGTGAGTACATGAGCCCTCCGGTGCATGATTCGAGCAGCGCCCCGCCAAACACGCACAACGTAGTACTGTGAGCAGTCGTCCGGGTGTGGGAAGTACCCGAATTCCTCTGGGCAGGTGAAATCCGAACCGGAAGAAGTCGCCGTCGGGGACGAGGACGACAGTTGGTTCGAGCTAGACAACAACGAACCTGACTTTACCCCGTATTTCAGTCCTGAAAACATGAACAATTTGTTGCAAAAATTCAAAAAGAAAAACAATCAATCTTAATAATGCACTACAAAAACTCAAAAAAAGATTTAAAAACACTCAAAAAATATGAATAAATTACCTTGCCCATCAACGCGAACGAAGTTTGGTAAAAGCAAACAAACGAGAACCGCCGATCCCAAAAGCACTCGTAATCTTTCCATTTTATCCATTTTTTATTACAAAACCCTCTCAAAAGTAGTCAAAAGTGCTCATAATTTCATAGTCCATCCGAATACCATACAAAAACTGCTTTTTTTTTAAACAAACAAACTAACGAACGAATCAAATCAAATCAACAAAATCCGAATGATATGGCACAGAACAGAGATTTCCCGCACAGCAGCAGCACTGAATTGGACGTACGACGGACTGGACTGGACGAAGAACGAGTCTATAGTCGCCGTCGCGTCGTCACCAAATCACCCCAAAAAACCAAATCCAATTCCTGATCCAAAATGGGCGTTGTCTTGCAAAACTCTCACATTATGATAAGGAAAGTTATAGGATGAGGATTCTTCGACTTTATTGTCCAACTAAGTTGTCCAAATTGTCCAAACTGTATGTATGTCCGATATTTGTCCTCGTCCTCGCGCGAGTTCCTCTTTCCTTTCCGTGTAGCGGCAATAAGGCAAGGTGCAAAACTGCAAAACTGTTTTTGTCCTGCTCCTGGTTCCTGATGTGTCGTCCACTGTCCACTGACTCTGGATCACTCGTCCATCGATGACGATCAACTATAGTCTCTCTGCCTTCGTTTTTAATGCAAAACTGTTTTTGTCCTGCTCCTGGTTCCTGATGTGTCGTCCACTGTCCACTGACTCTGGATCACTCGTCCATCGATGACGATCAACTATAGTCTCTGCATGCCTTCGTTTTTAGATTGCTGAGAGTAGTAGACAGAGCACACACACAAGTTCCGTGTCGACCTCCACCTCCTCCTCGCTTGCTTAGCTTACTACTCGTACTGTCGATTACGGAACAAGAACCAACAAGAACCAACAAACAACAGCAACTAACTTCTTTTCTTAGCGTGCCCCACCCTACAAATCCGACTGCACTACTCTGCAGTCTGCACTCTCGGCACCTGCCTTCAAATCAAACTAAAGCACAATAGTCCACAGTAATAATAATCGACGCAATCACAATAACAACGCAAACTCAAGGCGATCATTCGAGCTATATGTTGTATATATCCACGTACTGTTTCCAATTCGCACTTGAACAGACGTCCTCCCCAATCAATCTGAAACTGAAACCAAACCAAAAAAAAAAACATAAGATTCAACAATCACCAAAAAAATACATACACTTGCGCAAATTCAACAGCTTGTATGAGCTTATATTCGCAGTCGCATTCACATTCGCAAACAAGAAAAGGCACACGCCCAAAACTTGGATATATAACATATAACGATATAGTAACACGCCAAAAAAGCAACACTTTTAGTTTTTTGCAAAAAATAGATAAGGTACACACACGTTTCGATTCTGCAGTGCAGTGGTGGACGGTGGACAAGACAGACCAACAATCCTTCTCCTGCTTGCTGTGTGAATCGTCAATGTGAGGCACACCCGCACACCACCGCACACAACACAGGACTGTGTAGTACTGCTACTACCTGTTCTGAACTACTGTCCGATGCGACCATGCCACCATGCCACCATGCCACCATAATGCGACTAGCCAGTGATCCTACAATATAAGTACTTCGTCCTATATATCTTGCAGTCTCTTCTCGCAGCAACCAACCAAGCAAGGTACAACTCTATAAAATACGCAGTCTCTTGCCTCAAGTCAAGTCTCAATTTTCAAGGCGTTGTTGTTCTTGTTCTTGTTGTTAGTTATATTCATAGTTGATGTAAGGAATAATGGAGGAAAAGGTATACGGGAGTAAGGAGAAGGAGCAACAAAGTTAAAAGTTAATAAAAGTTGAAAGTAAAGCAAGACAGACGTATTTACGCAAGACGCAACAAACAACAACCTTCAAAGATAGCCGTCCGTCGTACCCTTCGATTCTGCTCTCTGGCATGCCTGCTATAGTTTTATTACAGAACCTCGCCTTGGAATTTGAAGGAAGGAAAAACGAGCGAAACGAAAATGTAAGGAATGAATGGAGGAAAAGGTATACGGGAGTAAGGAGAAGGAGCAACAAAGTTAAAAGTTAATAAAAGTTGAAAGTAAAGCAAGACAGACGTATATTTACGCAAGACGCAACAAACAACAACCTTCAAAGATAGCCGTCCGTCGTCATCAAGTAAGTCGTACGAGTCGTACCCTTCGATTCTGCTCTCTGGCATGCCTGCTATAGTTTTATTACAGAACCTCGCCTTGGAATTTGAAGGAAGGAAAAACGAGCGAAACGAACGAACCTCGCCCATCATCACAAAAATGCACAAAACTGCACAGATCAGAACAGAACCACACTATAATACTGAATGAACCACGCCCTTTGTACTTCGTACATAATTTATAATTGATATACAACTAAAAAAGTGATCTGACGGCCGCCGCCGCCGCCGAGATCATATTCTTGCATTGAAGTTTTTTTAACGTAGAAATATATTTGCAGAAATCGTAATGTCGTGTCGTGAGTGAAATAAGAATAATGCGGAACAATCGTGGTGACTTATGTTATGGCTGCTGTTTCGTGGACGATGCTGATGATGCTGATGCTGGACCGGACACGGACACGAACCCGTAAAAAGTTAAAAGATGCATAAATATAAATTATGACAGTATGAGACGAAATGGACGGACACATTTTTTGAAGAAAATATATGAAGAAAATGCTTGGCTGGTTCGAATTTTTTTTAAAAAAGGAATTATATTCGTGTCATTGTCATATTATTGGCAAAAGGATACTATAAAAGTCCGGAAAAGGATAAAAAGGCCTAAAAAGGCACAAAAGTCCCGAGTCCGGAGTCCGGAGTCACGAACAACGGCGCGGCGGTGGCGGCCGCCGGCGGTCCTTATACTTTTCCCCTATGCTATGCTTTGCAGTTTGCACAGTTTCGGTGAGACTTCATTCCTTGGTTGGAGTCTTGGAGTTAAAAGATGCATATAAATATAAATTATGACAGTATGCGACTGCAATGCAAATATAAATGTGAACACGCGACTACTACTACTGCTGCAGCAGCAGCAGCAACGGCGAATTTGCGAATCTCCTCTCATGCATTTCTCCCTCTCTCTCTGTCTCTCTCTCCTCTCTGTCGTCTCAGTTCTCAATTCTCAATTCTTTCAAAGTTCTCAGCAGTCTGTGCGAATATCCCTTCACTTAAAGTTAAACTATAAAGTCCTCTCAAGTCTCCTGTGACGTTGTTGTTGTTGTTGGTGAACGACCAAAGTTGAACTGATGAATAGCTTCTTAAAAACAAAAAAAAATAATCAGTTTATGTTTACCTTGCTGATTTGATGATGATGATGAAGATTGATTGATTGATTGATTCTGTGCTGATTTGATGATTAATTGACGAGACGATTCAGACGGCAGCAGCAATGCAAGGATCAGAGCAGGTCACATGAGATGATGACATACGAACGGAAAATTACAAAACTTGTTCAAAAAACCACAATACACACGCGTGCATAAACTCACTCGCAAGTTCAAGAAAAGCATATTATTCCAAGAAAATCCTGCAAATTAATGTCATTCAAAAGCTATTCGTTCACAAATTCCCAAAAACTCAGGTCCAACTAACTGCTTCAGGTCTCTCACGTGTCACGTCTCACGTCGTCCCCGCAGAATGTACAAAAAAAAACACAGAATTAGAGAGTTTTTGGTGAAATGGACGAAATCAGCGCTGCACAACTGCACAATCGCTAATAATAAAATACAGATACCGTCGTCAATATATTATGGTTATTTCACCATGGAAACGCACTTTTATTAATAGAGTTGGAGAGTTGTATGATTTGAAAACGCAGACGTTCATCACAGGTCAGAATCGAATCCGAGTTCTGCACAAGACAACAGCAGCGCTGTCGTCACAGGTCACAGTCTATGAGTCCTCCTCCGATCTCTCATGTCTCATGTCTCCTCCGTGTCCCGTCACACACCAAGAACAACCGAATGATCCAAATTCCAATTCAAAATTCGCAATAAAATTCCAATTCTTTACGTCAAGTTATGTACACTTTATGAAAAAAAGAAAGGGCTCTTCTGCATGACGACGCTGCGTGCGCTGGCTACTATTATGGCTGCTGCGGTTGCCCTGCGAGAGCTGCGAGAGCTGCGACCTGCGACTGCAACAACTAAACTCGCTGATCCTCCATTCTCTCATTGCCGTCGTCATCGTCATCATGTTTTGCAGTTTTTGGAAGGGACCTCCACTACTCTGCAAGGGAAGGGAAGGGATTTGGACATGAAAATGAATCAACAACGACGAAGACAGGCTAGGCGGACAGACACGGCAGGGACAGCACAGTGCACTGCATTTTCGCATTTACTTGGCATTTGGCATTTTGCATTTTGCATTTGGAAATTCGCATGCAGAAAAAATTGGAAAGGTATGTACATTGCTGCTGCTGCTCATTATTGCACAGTGCACCAAAACTGTGTACTACTACATACAGATATATAGCAGACTCTTTTATCTTTCGTCTTTCTTTCTTCGCTTCGTCCTCGTCTCCTGCCTGCCTGCTGCTGCCAAATAATGAGAATGTGTAAAATTGCATCAAAATGTAAAGATGTGTACAATATATAGACACTGCATGCTGAGTAGGTTTTGCAATGCACGAGTAGTGAAATGAAATGAAATGAAAAAAAGAGAGAGGCACTACTACTGGCTGGCACTGGCACGATGATCAAGGGACGACGTACAGAGATGTATTCTATGCTCTTTTTGCAGTAAGCAAAGAGCAAACTGTTGTAAATGCAATAAACTGCAACAAGCAACTGTGTGCAGCAATGAGCAATAATAATCATGAACGAGTTGTGCATATGCCTGGTATGACAATGAGATGATTCATTGTCAGATGAGATTTTAGGATGGAGTAGTCCGAAATACGCGGAAAATGGTAATACAAATCGCAGCAAATGACCCCAAAACGCGGAAAAGGTTGAAATCGAAACCCGAAATTGCCATGGAAACGCACAATGATGATTTGATGATGAAGACCGGAAAAATGCCTTTTTCATCGTCCCCTCTGACAAATCTGCAATTTGAGAGGCCATCATCAGGACAAAATGATGGAAAATGAGCGCGGATCAGATTACGCATCAGATTAATATGGAATTAAGATTACCCCCCCAAAACCGTAACTGACTGCAAAGAAACAACGAATTTAGCTGTTTTTCGCGCTGAAACGCGCTAACAGACTCGCGAAACACGATGAAATAATGACCTGTAAACTGGCAGAACCAGAGACAAAGTGAGCTATAAAAGCGTGCAAAGTCAGACCCCAAACTGATGGTCAAAAACTGTGCGAAACTAAACTCTAAATTTTTAAAACATACAAAAATTGATCGAACAGCTTCAAAAATCACGGGAATTCACTCTAAATTTTATGCCGAAAACGTTCACAGAATGGGCAGAATCGTTCAAAAGCAACAAAATGGAGCTAACGAAAGCCCCAAAATGACCGAAAAACCCGACTAAAAAAAACTTGGAATGCTATAAAACCGATGACCAGCAGGCAAGAGGCAGATGCCATGCCAACAAACCGAAAAGTATAAATAAAATTGCTCAACTCAAACCAAAAAACAGACATGCCAAAAAAAGGTGAGCAAACAAACTAAAAAGAATACGTAAAGTGACCAAGATAAGAACTGATAAGATAAGACAAGTGTTTTATATTAGTCATTATTAACTTTATTAGAATTGGTTCCACTACATTAGAATAACAGACTAAGTTTGTTAAAGTTAGTTAGTTTAGACACTTTTTAGCCATTTGGTTAAATGGAATCATTAGACATAATTGACTACTTGCCGAAATATATATAATCACAAACAATATTTGGATATTTCTCAAGAAACACCGACCGAAGCTAGAAAAAAAAAAGAAAGAATGCCAATGTTTTTTTTTCATTTTCCAAAGACGTTTTTAATGATGAACGAACAAACGCATCTCTGCAGAGTCGACATTTTTTTTCTCATGAGATTTGACATTTCATACATTTGACGTTTGACGTTTGACGTTTGACGTTTGACGTTTGACGTTTGACATTTGAGAGAAGAAAACACAAAATAAATTATGTATTATATAGTAATAATAAGATTGAAGAAGATTGACATTTATTATTATTTTTCTAAAGATTCACTTTTGTTTTGAAGACGATTGAATGAATGCCGAAAATTGTAGTTTTGCTTCATGAAAAGACGACATGACATGACAGACAGTATTGTTTTGTTTTGTTTTGTTTTGTTTTGTTTTTCATAATTTAAAGAGATTTCTCAATCTTGATGAGTTCGACGATTCCGTCTTGCATTTCCTTAACGGCCTGGAATTCAGTAAGTCCAAGTCGTCGCTTGTTGGAGATGTCGTAAACACCGCCTTCAGCATTCGGTGTGCTCACCACGCGTTCCACGCACCTGCAAAATCGCAACACCAACATTAATTATTAATTATACATCAAAATGGCATAAAAACTGACCAAATCCCAAACGCTATTAGCTATTACGCTCTTCACGTTCAAAATGGAAAAACTATAATAAAATTTGCCTAAATTCCGCATAAAAAAAAACATTTTCGATACAAAAATGCTTGAAAATGACAGAAAGTTGAAAGAATTTGAAAAACCGGCAAAAAATCAAGTTTATAAAAAACTTGGAAAAACACGCAAATATTGAGAATAATTTTCCCCAAAAATTGTGTCGTCAAGGCAACCGGTTTAAAAACAAAAGTGAATCTTTAGAAAAATAATAATAAATGTCAATCTTCTTCAATCTTATTATTACTATATAATACATAATTTATTTTGTGTTTTCTTCTCTCAAATGTCAAACGTCAAACGAAAACCGGCAAAAAATCAAGTTTATAAAAAACTTGGAAAAACACGCAAATATTGAGAATAATTTTCCCCAAAAATTGTGTCGTCAAGGCAACCGGTTTAAAAACATCAAAAATACCCGTCAAAACGCTTGAAAAGGACGAAATTTTTTAAAACCGTCAAGGCAACCCCAAAAAATGGCAAAAACGTGAGAATCTTTTTTAAAAAAATCTTAAAAACAGTCCATTTTGTCAAAAATCAAACAAATTTTCGTGAAAATGCCAAAACAGGACAAAAGTCCCTCAAAATAATGCCCAAAGAATCCTCACCTGGAGAGAATACTTCCCGGCGGTTTCCTCGAGCTTCTCGCGGTTGGCGGCGAGCTTGGGGAGTTTGATGTGAACCGAAGCGCGGATGGTTGTTCCGAGGTTGGTGGGGCAGAAGGTCAAGAACCCGAACCGGTCATTGCGCGAGAAAGCGCACTTTTCCTCAATGTGGTTGACCCCTCCGACGAGACGTCGGTACACAGCTCCGATGTCGCCGCCCATCTGCATAGAAATGATTCGGAGGTGGTCCTCCTCGTTGCACCAGACAAGGAAGGTTTTGTCGTCGTTGTGGTAGATTCCCCGTCCGGTTGGCCAGTAGCGGCAGGCGTTGGCGGCCTGGAGGAACCGATCCCCCTCCTTGAACAGAAAGTGATCGTCGATCAACTTCTGCTGGATTTCCTTAGACATCCCCGTCAACGGGTAGTAAGTTCCCTTGTGCTCCCCTGTCAAAGATGTCAATGTGGACGAGACCTGAGGAAATCATCAAAATTACAGCACCTTTTATTATTTTTATTTTCAACAAAAACATGTCCTGAATTCTCTGAATCTCTGAATCATGCCAAAATAAATGCACCAAAAACTGTAATAAAAGCATGAAGAATGGTTTAAAAAAACGTTGAACATATTGGCCAATTTTGAAGGAAAGGCGGCTGACCTTGGTCTCCATCTCTTTGTACATGGCCTCAGTGAGGCATGGGTTGAAAGGGTATCCTTGCAGGGATCTGCCGCACCTGACCCGGGTGGAGATGACGAACTGCCCCTCGGGGTCCACGTTGATGAACGCGTTCAAGTCCCCAAAGTCCCGGGCGGGGTGGTGATCCGACTTCTTGAACCCGTTATGGTAGTCCTCGATGATGGGATCGAACAAGTCTGCAAACATCGTGTACGATTCCGCGTCCGGAGCGTAGATCCCAACTCCAGAATCCAAGTTTTCCATTCCTATAAAACAGAAAAAAAAACGTAGTTTTCCGTCAATTAATTTTTCCAACAAAATAAAAGTGATCAAACTCCACTAAACGTCATCTTTTCCACTATTTCCATTTCCATGCTAAATTTATTCAAAAAAAGAGCCATTCTACACTCAATACATTGTTTCCATATGGTTACCCGCGTACAAATTTAATCAAAAATGGCTCAAAAATCGGCGAAATGACACTAAAAAGGACAAAGTTGAACCTACAAAATGTGCGTCCGAAAAAAAAAAAAACTACAAATACGAGCAAAATATGATGAGATCCAAATATACGGCACTAAAATGACCCAAATCCGCATAAAAAAAACCAAAAAATGCCCCAAAAATTATATGAACATGATGACCATTCATCCAAAAACATTTCCATGGTAACATAAAAATATTCTACTAAAAGTTGTTTTTAAAAAATCGACGTATTTCCAACGAAAAAAGGCAGTCGTCCTCACTCGTGGCTCCCAAAATAGCAGAAATCGAGCCCATCCGAGAAATCCTTCCCATTCAAAAGAAATCCAAACTCCAAACAAACCCCATCATTATCATCATCTCATTCATTCCCTGAAAATGCGTAAACTGCGTGTTGTGCGTTTCTTTTCATTATTTTCACTTTCAGGCATTTGGCAATGGAAATGGAAAATATTTTGGCACGACGGACGACTGACGATTCCCGAAGAAGGTTCATAAAAACGAAAAACTTTCCTACTCCGGCCCGGCCCGGGCAAGGCAAGGCAAGGCAATCGTATCCTCGCCCTTTTACGCTTTTAAGCTTTTAAGCTTTTACGCTTTTACCATTGCCATTGCCATTGCCATTGCCATTGCCATTGAGATTGCCATTGCCCTTGCCCTTGCATGTTGCTTATCTTTGCTTTTGTTGGTACAAAAGTGCGGATACACGGATGCACACGCCCTGCCAAAAATGTATCTTATCTTCTCCTCCAAGCAGCTCGAATCCTAAAAATAAGACCAACAACCGAAACCAAACCTCTTCCAAGTTCCAATTTCCAAAAAAAAACATAAGCTACGAAAGCGCACTTTCCCTCATTATTATCGCATCGCATTCTTCCTCGCCCGGGCGGCGACAGACGGAACGGAAACCTTTATTCAATTTCCAATTTCAAAATTTTCACCCCAACCGAATCCCCCCCCCCCCCCAAAAAAATTGCAATCGTCCAGACGAAAATGAATCTGAATATATGGAGCATCCTCAAACCTAAACCGACACTGAATGAAACCGACACCGAAACCTGAACAAAAGAACAACACGTCACGTCGTCAACCTTTAAAAAAGCTCCAAATCCTGCCTTCTTCAGCATTCTGCATCCCATCATGCTAACCGATCATCCAATATCCTATCGGTTTTATCTAACAACATTGCATGATTCCTGATCTGAGGCAAATCCATATATAATCCATAAATAACGCATAATAAACGCAGGAAGGAGCGCAGCGCAGCGCAACTCACAGCGTACCGCTTACGGCTTACCCAATAATTGTTAACGATTGCATTGGCCAACCCGACCTAACCCGCCGCCGCTGACGCAATACGTAATACATAAATCCAACTCCAAATCCAACGTCATTTAAAATGATGCAATGCCAAAGCCCATTAAATAGCAATTCTAGTAAAATATACTTATTGCAAACTGCCTGAAACTGCCTGCTTAATAACTCTCTCTCTGTCTCTGAAAATGTCAAAAATTATGCATGCATGGCTGGCTGATGCATCGCATCCAAATTGCCCTATTCAAAATACTCGCTGGAGGACACACTAACACTGCTTCATCCTTCATCATGTGATGTCATGTGACACTCTATTCATATTGATATGCTATATATATGTATGTATGTATAGAGTGTGTATATATATCCGGGAGGGATGGACGAAGAAACAACCCTATTCTAGTGACTGACTGACTGACTGACTTTGACTTGTCTGGTGGATAAATATATAGTACCAGCAGCAGCATAAGTAGCACCGCACCGCAACCGGCAGCCATTCATGGCAATGGCAGGCAAGGCAAGGCATGCGGCATGCCGATGATTCCTCGTTCCTCCCTTCTTCCTTCCCAATTCCAAATTACCATGTTCCCTCCACGTCCACTTGTATAAAGAGCTAAAGACACACTAAAGTAAGCTTCTAAGAAAACCCCCCGCCCGCCCGCCCGCTCGACCGGCCGGGTGAATCGGATCCGATTCCTCCGTGCCTGTGCCTGTGCCTGTGTCGGAGTCGGAACCTCTCCTCCTTGCCCGAAAAGAAGAGAAACTACATAGACTTCCACCCGACAAGAAACGGGAAGAATCGAATGAATGTGGAACCTCGAACCTCACAAATCTCACGTCGCAGTCACATTGAAAAGAAAAAAAAACGCATGAAAAGATAGACTCGCACCGGCTCGAAGTCCACGAAGAAAGGCCTAAACTGAATAGAACGCATTTTTCGAAAAAAAATAGCTAAAAAAACATGGTCAAAACTCGTTTCAAAACTACACTCCCAGAAACCATGGAAACGAAAGAAAGTATAGATTCTCGTTCAAAAAATGAGAATGAATATGAATCATTCATGTGCAAAAAAAAACATGGCAAAAATGAAAAGAAGAAGAGACACAATACAATTACTGACCGGACTGCACGACATCGAGGAGCGTAGCTCCAAGTTGTGTTTTAAGCCCCTTGAGCTTGTCGAACACCTCGGCCGAGAGGTACTTTTTGAGGAGCGATTTGGAGTCGGATCCGGACAATTTCTTGAACCCGGCGTCCAGTTTCTCAGCAACGGCAGCGTCAACCATCTTTCTAGCCTTTTTTCCTGCAAAATCATTATTATTTTAAAAAATCCATACTATTATAACAATATTTTTTATATTCAAGTCTCTCAAAATCACGGTTCAACAATATCAAAAGGAGCAATAAGGAGCAAGGAGCAAATCTGAGTCCAACGGAACAACGAATATAAAAGACAAACACGAATATAAATATGAAAATAATGTACAAACATATATATATATAATAAATAAATATGCACTTACGGATTTGATTTGAGAATAAGAAGAACAAGATTGACAATGATGAGACTCACTCACTCAGTACTCAGTAGGAGAAAAGAGCAGATGCAGCAGCTCTGGATCAGGTCTGGACAAGGAGACAGTCAAACTGTGTCTGGTGCAGAATAGTCATGGATCCGTTCCTTTTCTACCCTTACTTTGCCCTTGCCCTTGCCTTCTATATTCTTTCGGTCGTCGTCGTCGCGTCGTCTTCTTCTCTTCTCTTTTTCTCTCTTTTCTCTCCGTCAGTCCCGTGCTATGCTGGTTTAATGTACGTAACATGAACATTTCATTGCGTTTGCGTGCTCACTGCTCACTCTTTTTGCCTTTACATTTCAACCTGACCGACCGACCGACGACCGTCAAATCAAAAACGAGTAGTGTACGAACGAACAGAGAAGAACAGAAACAGACTCTTCTTGGCACTTTTCCAGCACATTCTCTCAATTCTCTGTGAGTGCCATTATTATTCTAATGGAAGCGAAAGCTAGGCCGAAGCCGAACGAAGCAGAAGCCTCACTTACATTATATGCCCATGCCATGCCAGTAGTTCCAAACGTTCCAACGTTCCAACTCCTCCGTCCAATTCCAAGTTCCAGGTTTAACCTTGATCTTCAGAAACGAGAGTAGTAGTAATGTACACAGTAGTCAGTAGTGCCACTCTGCCAATCCCAATTCCCAATGCATAGCCCTGCATTATTATGAATTTATGAATGTCCAACTGAAAGTATCCTTATTGGATTCACCGATTCACGTTACGTTACATATTCGATTTACATGCGTATAAATGCAGTAATGTTCCAATTATTCCAACCCATTGCAAAACGCTGCTGCTGCTGGAGATGATGATGGAATAAGAAGCACAAGCAACATCATAATATGCATGAAAAAAGAGCAAAAAGTAGCCGAAAGCGTGTAAGAAAGCAGATCATCGGGTTCGGTTGATGATGCGATATGATGCGATATGATATGATGTAAATGTAATGCCGGCTCCTCCGATTCTGATCATGTTTCCATGTTGCCATGATTCAATGTTCAATTCCGCTCAATTATTATTGTGTCATTTGATGAATCGAGACAAGACAAGACAAGACAGAAAAGGAGACGGGAAGAGAGGGAGAGTGACACTGACACTCACACTCACACATTAGTATGACCATGAGACTCGATCTTCGTTTTTGGCAACAACGGAACAAGGCAAAGTATCCAAAATGTATAGAGTATACGCACATAAAACCCTCCCGGGTCGGGTGACGGGTGACGGAAAGCGAAAAAGCGAAAAGCGAAAAGAAAAAGAAAAGGCTGACTGACTGACTGATTATGTAAAAGTACGTGAGACAAAAATATATACAAGGGATATATATAATGAGACCTATTTTTAGCCTCAAAGAATTACAAAGCCACACGGGCGGCGATTGCTCTATAACTTGACTTTGACTTGACTTGACTTGACTTGCACAAACGGATGATGACATGATGAGGTAAGGATTGCGTACGATTGTTCCAGTAGAACCTGGAGAATCTCGCCCGTCTCGCTGCTCACCTCGCTGGATATTCCCAAAATACGTACGATGAGGAAACGTTCCAAAACGTTCCTCGAAAAAGGATTTGATGATGAAAAAATGACTGAAAAACCATTTCTTAAAAAGTCCCAAAAATTTACTAAAAAAACCCAAGAAACATGTAAATGTATGCGTTTGACCCAAAAAAGTGCAAAAAAATGCATTTATACCACACACACACACTTCTCTCAAAACCGAAATCGTTCCAAAGTTGCCATAGTAATGGTAACCATATGTACATCCCGCTTAATTTCCAGTTTATAGAAACGCAAACAACAACGCCATGGAAAATTCCCAAAATACGTACGATGAGGAAACGTTCCAAAACGTTCCTCGAAAAAGGATTTGATGATGAAAAAATGACTGAAAAAACATTTCTTAAAAAGTCCCAAAAATTTACTAAAAAAACCAAAGAAACATGTAAATGTATGCGTTTGACCCAAAAAAGTGCCAAAAAAATGCATTTATACAGCACACTTCTCTCAAAACCGAAATCGTTCCAAAGTTGCCATAGTAACCATATACATCACGGTTTATAGAAACGCAAACAACAACGCCATGGAAAATGGAAACCCGAAAAAAAGACAAGCTAAATTAGCTAAATTACAAAATCACCAAACAAACACACAAAGTAGGGAAACCGCTCCCTAGACGATTTCAACGGAACTTGGACGAAGGAACAAAATGGAAAGGCAGCCTAAACTGAAATTAACCGCCCGCCCGCGCCACCTACGTAAAAACGGTGAACCACGACTCGTTTTCTCTAGTCCAGATGGGGCAATGGAAAGGACCTCTTCTTGTACCCTTCCGAATTCGTCCTTTCTTCGTTCACGTTGTTCACGTTACGTTTCTTACATTTTACTACTACACGATTTTTCGTTTTATCTCCGTCGTATTCGTGTATTCTTTGTATGTAATGTAATGTACAGTAGGCTTGCTATTCTCGCAGAAGAGAAGAGTTGATTGTCCTATACAGCTTGAGCAAGTGCTTGTGCTTCTTCGTGTGTGTGTCGTGTCCTCTACTCCAAAAGCTCCAGCCGAGTCAGAAGATTCAGAGTCACATTCATGTGTACTTGAAAGCGACCAGATCACACTCACAAAGACAAGATTTTTTAAAAAATATATCTACAAAAAAAAATTCACTGGAAAAAGTGAGTTTAGAACAATTTCGAGTGGTTGACAGACATTATTTTATTTTTGGGGGGATCCTGAAATCTCTAAAAACTTTAGAATCACGAACAAGAAACTTTTAGCAACTTTAACTGACTGACCACAGAATTTTTTAAATTCTTCACATTTATATTTGTGTTAATGGTTTAAAATGTTTTAAAAATGTGAAAAATATAATAGAAAATTGTTGAAAAGGACAGACAAGATATTTATTTTAAAAAAATGTGCAAACTACTCATTTTGGTGAAAACCAACAAACTCCTCAACAACAACAACGGGTGAATCTTGAATTTTTTGTGGGAAATAATAATTAAAGTTTTTGTTCGGTACCATGGGGATGAGTTACAGTGCAGAAGGTGTTGTTGTTGTTTTTCAGTGATTTTTGTCTGTTTGTTCTTCTTGGAAACTGGACAATCAATCACTTGATTTCATTTTTGGTAGTGTTTCGGATTTTAAGTGTGACTTTGACTTGCACTCATTTTATGTGACTGTTTGGGCATTGTTCAACCAAATTGCGTTTTTCGAACATAAATTAGACATAGAAATTAGTGTGAAAAACATTGCTAATATTCTTTCTGTGCGTTTTACACAAATTATGATGATTATTTTGTGCAATACAAATTATGTCCGAAGAGACTGCCGCAGCTGACACTAATCAGAATCAACCAAGCTCGGTCTCGTTATTGTCATCAGATGCAATTTACTCCGTGTCCGTGTCCTCGTCCGTGTCCTCCACAACCTCAGCAGTAGTGACTCTACCCAAGCTGGGATCCCAGTTCAAAACAGACACGACGGTGCTTGTTGTTCCAGATCAAACCCTGGCAATCACTCCAACGACGACGGAGAGTCACAGTAGCAGCAGTCCACCGACCACCACCGCCAACATCACCACCACGTCGTCGTCAGTGGGATCGGTTCCCGCCACCTCGTCGTCGTCGTTAGCGGCGGCGGGGGTGGGCGTTGTAGCATCCCAACAGGCTTCAACCTCCACTTCCGCCGGCGGGGTCAGTGCAACCGCAAGTGTAAGTGTAAGTGCAAGTGTAAGTGCAAGTGCAAGTGCACAGGCTCAAGGAACGAGCACTACAACGAAAAAGAGCCGCCGCAACAACTCGTCCAGTTGCACTTCTGGATCCAACAAAAACGCTGCTGGCGGAGGAGGAACGTCGTCCGATTCATCCAAACCTCATTCCCAGCTGTAAGGAAACCCCTTTTTTTTTTAGAAAAAACCCTTTTTTTTGTCAATTTGCTGCTTATTTCCAAGGTATTTCGATTAAATCTACTATGGTTACCATTCGGGTTACAAGGTAGGTGCATACCTTAATTTCCCATATTAAAATCTGTCCCGAAAGTCCCCCACTACCCCCACGTCTTTGAACCTCTGTCGCATTTCTATGTTACATTTTTACTACAAATATATTATATATTCATGATCAGCTCGATGAGATGCATCGAATGACCTATGACACAAATCAGCAGCGACTATTTGCGAGCTGAACATGATCGAATTTTGACTTGTTTCTTATGCCATTCGATTCGGCTCGTACTGCTGATCACAAATATATAAAATGTTCATTGAAATAACGTCATTTGAAGAAGCGCCGGTCTCTTGAACACGCTGGGGTAGTGGGGGACTTTTGGGACAGATTTTAATATGGGAAATTAAGGTATGCACCTACCTTGTAACCTGAATGGTAACCATAGTAGATTTAATCGAAATACCTTGAGTTGTAACGTTGTAATGCATGCAGCTACTTCGAGGAATGCATGCGGGTAACTTAGCGTAGCTTTTGGGGATGTACGTTTTACATGACGCGGGGAAAACCCGGGCATGTTCCGTACCGATTTGTGAGAGAACCCAAGGATATCATTGGGAGGTATTATACACATTTATAGAGCGACCCGGACTGTTCGGGCTACAATACCAATCTGGCAGGGAATTCGGACAAGGTCTATAGCACGTAACAGGAAGAAATCAATAGCAAGCTGGTCGACTGTAATGTGCATTGCGTCTTGTCTCACTTTTGTCTTCTCTTTCAAGGAATCATTCATGTCTGTTTCTCTGCCTTTACTGAAAGGCAAGAGTGCCTTGGCGTAGTTCTTTACCTTCATCAAATCACACTACTCTTTCTTTAAATTACACTTCTTTTTATGTATAATTCTTCATCTTTGCCATGAAAAGGTAGCTTTTCAATCAGCATAGGACCAACAAGATTCAAAATCTGGAAAGGTATGTGTGTGTCTTGATCGGATACGATACTATTCTTATAAAGGATACCTTTTCCTTTTTTATTTAGAATTTAAGTAACTTAAACTTACTTAGTGCATTGTGTGACCTGTTGCTAAATTGTTTATAGCCTGTTGGCTTTCACTGTGTAAATTTGTTGTACATCAACAGATGCACTTTTGGATAGACAAGAGATCAAGTCATCTCCATCATTATGGGAGACGCACGGGAAGAGGAGGATTCTATTGTGAGTAAACCAGTAAACTTTGAAAATTGTAGTAATAATACTAATAATAAATACCCTAGCTTTTATTCAGATTTTCAGTTTAATTCGTTTATACCTTTCTGTCCGTATTCCATCTAATTTAATTGTCATCTAATTTACCATAATTAAAACGCTAATCGTTATCGATTGGATTCGGAGTGACTCCTTTAAGTTTGTTTTGAAAATGGATATTCCATTTTTTGCCCATTCATCGACTCATCTCATACACTCCAATATTCAGTTTGTTACATCATACTGATCATTACAATTCAATAATGTCAATTAAAGCTCTGACAAGAACACAGAAATGAGTTTTTTGATCCTACTAAAACAAAAAAAAAGACACATGAACAATATTGCATGTTAGAAACTATGTTTTCGTTCCCCTTGTAATTTCCAGTTCCTTCATTTTTGGGACGAACCCCAACCCTTAATGCAGATTCCTCCGGATCCTTCGGGTCACCATTGTCAGCTCCTCATCCCCATCGTCGAACTAGGAATACGAGGAGACCCAGGACACGGTCAAATAGTCTGAGCACTCCTTCCAGCGGTGCAGGTTCCAGCTCCGGGTCACCTTCTCAATCACAAGCCGGAAGCAGCTCCGGGCTTGTTGGCAACTACTTCGCAGTTCCTTCTTCTGGAGCATTGACTCCGCCACCCGTTGGTTCACCTTTGCCTGGACATCATCATCGTCTGGACATTGAGTCAAGAGGTACCTGCCCTTTCCTCTTGGCTAATCCTCAGCTCGCTCATATCAATAACGTTGGCCAGGGGTCTTTCAACAATGATGTACAAATGGGTACATAAACTTAATTGAATCGTTAACTAGAAACAATTGCACTGTATGAAATTGTTTGTTTCCTCGCTTTTAATTCGCATTGATTCATTTTACTTGATATTGTTTTGTATGCGATTGTTTGTTCTTACACGCCGTTCCAATTACTGGAAACTGTTACCTTATCATTATCAGTAAACATTTTTCATAAGTTTTTGTCCTGTTTGTGTTTACTATTTAACTTAAAATTACTAAACCGAAAGTTATTGTTGCTTTTGTATTAAAATTCATGCACACGACTCCTTAGAAAGTTTACAATAGGCATCAATAGACATAAAGCCACAAACCAAACCACATTGAAGTAGAGTAATCCGCATAATAGTCACATTCACTATTCATTTGCTATAATTGGCAGTTGCCCTCATTGTGTCAACTACTCTTACTCGAGTCTCTTTAGTAATCACTTTTTAGCTTTGTAGTGTATAGTAGCGTACTTGATTTCATGTTTTAATAATAGTTGACCACTACGTTTTAGGCGGCAGTATGATGATGGATTCAGGTCTCATGTTAAGTCCTGCTGCGAGAAGATATGGAAATCCAGTGCCACCGAACCTAGTGAGAACAAATCGTCATCACAATACTAGAGTTCCAGATCCTCGACGGGGACATCACTATCATGGACAAGCGACTGGAAGTGCTTCAAGAGGATTCGTGCCGTCAAGACAAACGCCGGATATGAGTCATCAACTTCATTCTGAGACACAGCCTGTGAGTTTAGGTTCAATGAGTCTTTTATACGAAGGGAAATTCGGAACAATTTTTTACAGGGGATTTGTTATTTTGTAGCTAACTTCGCCGAATCGGTTGAGCTTAGATGATACGGATGCCACACCATCACCGCCGTCACCATCGGCTGATTCACAAGGAGCAGAGGTTCGTGACCCACGGTGGACACGCACAAAACGAGTTGGACTTACTCTGTGCTTCATGGCATTTTTCCTTTTGTGTACCGTGGCTGCCAAGTTTGTGATTGAAGGACCTGGAATTATTGACACGAGTCGACGTGGTCACACGGAAGCCACCGCGTACTTTTTCTTCACAGAGCTCATCTTCGTGGCATTTGCTCTTGCATTATTCTTCATTGGAGTCGCCTGTTTAAGAAAGCGAACGAATGATTATCTCATGAGACAATTCAATCAGCACATCTTGGCTAGTTCTGCACGTGCTGGAGTTGGAGCTGGGGCCATGGGTGATTTCATGGAATATGATTACTACGACGCTTCACCAGGCGGGGCTCGTCATCCTTCCAACACTCCAAGTATGTCTCCGAGTGCTGGAAGCGGACACAATCCTTGTCGTCATGTAAGTCATCATTCCCACCAAGGTCATCATCATCATTATCATCCTCCAATTGATCATCAGGAACACCATTTGTACCGAAGTGGACGTCATCATCATCGTCACAACGGTGGTGGGAAACCCCCGCCGTATCATATTGCACTTTATTTACCACTTCCTTCACAGGATCATCATGATCCGGCGTCTGAAGAAGAAACTACTCTACCCGCTGTGAAAAACAATAGCATGGACAAAGATGATGACGAAGCGGTTCCTCCTGCTGTTCTCACCACGGTCTCCGAAGCCGGTGTGTCGAGTAATGCAAATGGGAGCGGAAGTGAAAGCACTCAAAATTCTAGACAAGACGAATCCGCAGCTCCTTCAAATGTAAGTAGTACTATTAACAATAATTCGCAAGATGACCCACCGGAAACTCCGCCTCCTACGTATGAACAATTTACGTTCACAATATAGAAAAACGCAAAAATAGCGTTCCTTCCATGAAACATTTCAGTACCTCCTTTTTGAGCTTCTTCGGCTGAAGCCAGTTTTCCCTCGAGTACTCCTGAGATGAGACAAGAGTACTATAAAACTATAATTATAATTCAAATTGCATTGCTTCGGTTTTTCGCGGCAATGCAATTTGCTGATCTGATCTGATGTCTGATCTGATCTGAAAAGTTAAAGGCGCCGACTGATTTTAACGATTCTTTAGGCATTTTATGTTTGACATAACGTTAAAAGTTACTGATGAAGGAAGATTTACAGCTTAGGCATTCCAATTCCAATAAAGTTTAATTAATATCATCTGAAATCTGAAAGGTATGAATTGAAGATTTAACTTTGAAGCCTGCAGCCTGCAGCATTGAGAAAAAATGATTATTAATAAATAAAGTACCTGTTCCGAATCTAGCTGAAAAGCTGAATCAAGTTGAATGTTTGCAATGAGCTTCAATTCTGTAGCGAAAACTGAATCACCTACTTAAAAATCTTGGCGCTGAGTTAAAAACCGATGCGATGGGATGTCATTAATAATTTCAAGTTAATGTTCAATGTAGTTGTAAGTCGGAAAAGGAAGAAGATTAGCAATTTTTTGTAAAAGTTATGTATATGAACTAGGAAAAATAGTTATGAGTGGATGAAACGAGAGATGATGGATTTTTGTAATATGATTCTATTCCTGCGCTGACAATTGTATAAAAAGAAAGGTCGGCAAGTTTTGACGATTGATGTTCATGACGATGATTACGACTTACGACACTAACACTACACCTATACATTCAAAAAACCTCATTGTGTAAGATGGACAGCAACCGGCAGCAAGTAAAATGCATTTATAAAGCTGCCGGAGGAATTTTTTGAGCTGCATTATGAAAATTTCTTGTAACATGAGCAAAAATTGTTCGCATTACCCCAATTGTCCATTAAGACACAGATTAGCATTTTGATGAGATTTGGGAGATGAATGATATAACACTATAATGACATGACTCGACTCAATATGCGATGATAATAATAATACTCTCTCCATCTCTTGTCCATTATTTTTAAGAATCCATTTGTGAAGGTTCTGCATTGCGTCCTTGTACTTTTCGTCTTCGTCTTTGATCTTGACTTGATCTCTGTCGTGTATACAAAAACGTACCAACAAACATTTTAAGTGAGTACCTTAAATACAACTTCAAACCTTTTACAATTATAATTACCATTACTACTAATTACCTTTGCAAGTCTGTTTACAAACAACTCATGAGGTTTGTACTATTTAGCAAATTAGTTACAAGTTCAAGAGGTTGTTGTCAAAAAAATGTGCAGCTTGCTGCAACTTCCCTTGTCATTCAATCTTAAATAAAATTATTAGTCAAATCCAAATCTTCAATGAGAACCTTTCATGTCCTTGTACAAAAGTGTCAAGTTCCCCTCAACATATGAATGTAATCTGGTTAAATGAATGAAGAAAATGAAGATGCGCTTTGAGCGTTTTATGGTAATTCCAGTAAATGGAAATTGTACGGATTTATTAGCTCGCGAAGAAAAAGAATCCTTCATGAGCAAAAGGACATCAAGACAATTAAAATGGTCAAATCCACATTAAAAATAATCATATTTTATTGTTCCCTCTACAAAAACAACTGAAACGATTGAATGGAATTATAGTCATGATTCCCTTATTACTATTACATTACGTATCTGCTTTTGGAAAAAATGCAGTTAAAATTTTATATGCAAAAGAAGCAACATCTGAAAACTTTCTACATGTTCAAATAAAAAATGGTCGAACCTGTTGTGAAGATAAGAGCGCAAAGTGATGTGCATAATAATAAATATAAAGTGAATGTGAAAAGCAAACGATGTGAACTTCCTCGTGACTTTTTATTGCAACTTTGCAAGGTTTGCATTGTACGATAGTATTTGTTATTGCTGTCATTAATGTCATTTTCATTTTGAAAAACACGTACTAAAGTTAGTTTTTAAAAAACGGAATCAGTACGAAGCAACCGGTTTCCATTCAAGCACAAGGCTAAATCCAGGAAAAGCAAAGATACACGATAGACGATAGAGTAGACGATTTTGGATGACTGACTCCAGTAGTCTTCCTTGGACAACGTAAAACCCTCCATCTTGCAACCGCGACACGCTAGTAGTCTTCCATGGCCAAAATAGTACCCTCCATGTCCATCTCGCAATTCCAAGACTCTAGTATAGTCTTCGATCTTCCATGGACAAAATATTACCCTCCATGTCCATCTCGCAATTCCAACACTCTATTAGTCTTCCATGGACAAAATAGTACCCTCCATGTCCATCTCGCAATTTCAACACTCTAGTAGTCTTCCATGGACAAAATAGTACCCTCCAAGTCTATCTCGCAATCCCAACACTCTAACAGTCTTCCATGGACAAAATAGTACCCTGCATCTCGCAATCCCAAGACTAACAGTCTTCCATGGACAAAATAGTACCCTTCATCTCGCAATCCCAAGACTAACAGTCTTCCATGGACAAAATAGTACCCTCCATCTCGCAATCCCAAGACTAACAGTCTTCCATGGACAAAATAGTACCCTCCATCTCGTACTTTGTTTGCTTTGCTGCCTTTGCTCCTTTAATGCTAAGACATCATCGTCACGTGTTCGTTGACAGTTGATACAGTTCATTTGTAAAGTGCTAAGGTACTTTACTGTCGTATGCAAGAATTTCTGATTCTACAGACTTTCAGTTTCTATTATATGTTACTTATTAGTAAGTTGCTAATTTTGTCATTCTGTCCGGTTACACGGTAGGGCAGGCAGCAGAGTATCGTACCATTATATGTATTACGTACTCATTCTCATAGCCATTAGTTTCTGCACAACTCGATCAAAGTTTTAAAAAACGGTTTTGTCCATCTGTCACGTCACAAGTCGCAAACGATTCACATTATATGGAAATGGAAATAGAGCAGGTAGAGCCGTTAGATGCGGTTTTGGTCATTTATCTCCACTGTGTGGGTCGGTCGATAACGAGCCGTAGGCTAGACTGTTGTCGTTGTCGGTCAGAGTCAAACCCAAAAGATCATCCTAATCCTAAGCCAACCTGCTGTACACTATGTACACTTCACTTTTTGTTATTCACGCTATAATAAACACAAGTTGAGGTTAGGGTTGAGTGGGCTACCAAGCCTATAAATATTACGTCGTTACTGAATAACTGAATCGAGTATTATGCAAACTGTAATTCATTGAGCAACGTTAGTATCGTCATTGAAGGTGTGGACTTTTATGAGGACAAGGAGAGTGCAGCAGGTGCATGCAAACTTGGAAATGTCCAATGGCATTTGCAATTTTCCATTGTTTTCGGCACTCTGTGAATTCCGGTTTAGGTAAAGAAAAGCATGGATGAAAGATGTGATTGAAACTTTGTGAGAAGTAAGAGTACGT
>JABASF010001007.1:0-27864 GCA_019776145.1 Harlomillsia oculata
TGCTGCTTAGGTTTTCAACTTGTAATCTCAGCATGCCGACATTTTCAAAATTTTAACCTCAATTTGATCATTTAAATTTTTAAATCCAGCATCAAACCTTTAATGAACTTTAACTAAGTGACCAATAAAAGTTGTTTTTATCAAAGTTGTGGTTGACTTTATGCTTCACCTTTATTATATCAGGACGGAGCTTCAACTGCGGTTTCCGCTCGCTTCCTCCGTCGTCGTGACTTTTTCGCATGTTGTTTCTTTTTAGCAGTATTTGCATTTTTATGTCAGCTTAACGTTAACGCTAGTGTACACAAGGCACAGAAGCAAAAAGTAAAGCTGGTTTTTGAGAGACATTTGTTGACATGTGTTGCAGTTTTTGTGACGACGACGACGACGTTGTTCATTCAAAATGCACGAAGCAATTTAAAAAGGTCGTCAAGACTTTTCGAACAGCTCAAAAAATATGTAGGGTCGTTGCACTTGTGGATGCTGTAAGCTCTTCAACCCAAACATTCGTCTCATGAATAATTAATTGCATTACATTTCTATTAAAAATAAAATCACATCGCGTCCGTACAGATTTTAGGTTTGATGCTCCTCATCATCATCCTGGTTCGTCAGAGTACAAAATACAGTTTACTCAACTCTTGGACTCGTATGAATAAAATATTCATTAGTGATCAATCAAGCGTTTAATTGAGGAATCTCGGAATTCTTAAGGGCCTGTTGTTCAACTTTCAGCTGGAAATATTATAAGAGTTGGAATTTTGTCCATGTTCGCAATCCAAATCGTATTTTCCGTGTTGCTGTACGAAGGAGCTCGAAGAGTAAAAACTAACGTCTGATTTACTCAGTTTGTCAACCCTGAAAAATATTCCCAAATCCAAATGTATCAAAAATATCCTTTGTTTTCAGGGAATTTTATGCATGATCAAAAGCTGGCTTGTATTCGCCATCGCTCGAGCTGGAGTCACACTTTCACTTCAGCTTGTGAGCAGGACACATGTGAAGGATGTGTACTCCTTTTGGCTGGACGTTTCCATCATTGTGTTCCAGTTACTGGAAGCTGCTTTCATCTGGATTTTTCACAGAATGTCCAAGCAACGAAATCAAGAGCAACAAAATCTAGAAATTGTAGAAATGGGCGACGGTGAAAGCGATACAAAGATTCAATAAATGTAAATGAATGAAAGCAATAATTTTCATAAAATGTCCAAACAACGAAATCAAGAGCAACAAAATCTAGAAATTGTAGAAATGGGCGACGGTGAAAGCGATACAAAGATTCAATAAATGTAAATGAATGAAAGCAATAATTTTCATAAAGAACGCGTCATTAGTTCAAGGGCCATTGGAATTGGAATGACAAAATGTTCCGTGGTTGGTGCTCAATTTAACGAATTTGAGAAATGTCACGTGTGCAATGGTAATCCCAGTATTCAACTGTATTCTATTTTGCATAACTGAAACTTGCCGTCTCAAGAAACGAGGAAGGAAATTGTACAAATTATCTGCATCAAAAACCACAAAACAGCTTAGTGTTTAGGTCATTGTGCAAATGTTTGTCCTGCAAAAAGTCCATATACAATGGAAGCTGTTGCAAAGTGGGATTTCGTGGCGAATGCAGACGAATTGCTTTCGTTCAAACAAGGAGATGTCCTTAAGGTTTTATCAAAGTTTAATTTTAATCAGAATCCATAATTTAATGAGACCATATTAATTACTTTTCATTCGTTTGAAAATTATTAGATACTGTCCAAAGAATCCAAGGAATCAAGTTGGTATAGAGCTGATCTCCGGGGGAAGGAAGGACTCGTGTCTACAAACATGATTGATATGAAACCCAAATTCTGGTAATTTATACTTGTTATAAATGGTGTTTTCATGTTTTCATAGTATTTTTGATATTTTTCGTTGAAAACTGCAGGTATGCGGGACACATCAACAACGAGCTCGCAGAGAAAGTTCTGAGTCGCAGCTTCATAAGGCGTTTCCTCATTAGAGAACATTACGGCCAATGGTTCTTGTCCTACAAGTATAACAACGTCACATAAAACACAACATTATACATAATATAGTTTATTAAAATAATGACGTTGACAAGATATCAATTTCTAGTCTGAAGAATGTGTCATTTTTGCATTGTCAGAGCACAGAACAAGAAGATATGGCATTTTGCAATTACAGTGCACAGCAATGGATACTTTTCTTTCTTCAAGGATGAAAAAGGAACACGCACGTTCTATTCCTTGAATGCTCTCGCCGACTTTGTTCACAGTAACTCTCCAACATAACATGTCTTTGTGTACAAAATGACCTACTTTTTTCAAATAACGTCATTATTATAGTAAAGGATAATGATTTCATGAAAAACACGATTCTCATCATTGCATGGAATGGATTTTTGTAAACAGGAAGTGGTTGGTATTCAGCTCCCTGGTGGACGCCTACGTTTCACCCAAATGGAAATAAAATTCCGCCTGTTCTAGAAACTCAGCTTTCTTTGAAGAAGTCATTTTAAAGGCATATTATTTATTCTAGTAATCCCTTGTCCCATTCAAATGCAAAAGATGTTGTGCTTTGTGCTTTCCGCTTGAATAATAAACTTTTTTATTTTGCGATTCAACAAAAAATGTTTTCGTTTTCACATGAAAATTAAACGTTTGATATTGTAGTTGTACCTTGAAACTTGAAAGGTTCCTACTTCCTACTCCTCCACTAACTTTGAAAATATATGTACCCAATACCAATTCTGTACTGTATGATAGGTCACAGGTCACAGAGTGATTGCTATAACTTATAAGATACGAATGAAATGTGCCCAGGGACACATTTCTTCTTAAATCGCACTTGCAGGCACCCTTTATGAATAAAAATCAGAATTTATAATAAAATACGTTTTTGAAAAGTATCTTTTGCTGTTTTTTTACATCATCAGAATCGTCACCGCCTTAGAATTCAAAGTCGCATAAAACTACATTGATATTACAACTTTTGATGTTGAAGTAAAAGGTACATAGAAGAAAGTAGATTATAGATCATCAGATCATCACTGAATCATCACGGTATTCGTTTATTGAAGTCGGAGAATATGAAACTGAAAATATTTGAAAAGTTTCATTTCCTCTTTGGAGCTCAAAGGTTTGACATATTCAGGCATCGATATTAGCAATTCGTTCTCCACAATAGTCACCTGAGCACAAAAGAGAAATGAGAAAAGCATTTTTTAAAAACGGACAGATTCTCTTCCCCAGAGGAAAAGAAATTACCCAGAGGAAAAGAGGAAAAGAAATAGTTTCGTAAAAGAAACTTCATTTTTACCAGGATTTCCGTTCCGGCTGTATTACAAACGTAGAGATCGGTGAGGCCTTTTGTGCTCAAAGTTTTCCAAGGGACAACATCACTATGAAGCAAATCCCAAAATTGGACTTTATCCTTCAGTTTGATGTAAATTAGAGAGGCACGTGTTTCACTCCATTTTACTCGAGTCGCTCCATCGCCACAGTCCAAGGTTAAGAGACATTCATTCGTCACCGAGTTGAAAATGCGACATAAGCCATCATCGTACAGCACCTTTAAGAAACCAATTTGGTACATTGTAACTGACTGGTGAAGGTTGCAGAATTCTCTCCGTCTTTCGCGGAAATGTGTTTCCACGTAGGACAGCCATGCTCGTGACTTTTATACACGCATAAATCATTTTGAAGTGCTGAGAACTACAGTTTCAATCCTCTAAGGTATGCATTTTAAACAAGAATTTACATTTTTGCTGCGTACCGCAAAAAGCTGAAGATTTTCGGAAGTATCGCAGAAGCACGTGTCTAAAGCCGTGAGTGCAACTGGTGCTTTCTCCTCCGAGGATGACAAGGAAGAGTCGTAAGAAATTTTATTGAGTTCCACTCCCGAGTTCCCTGTTAGCGTTCCTCGAATGACATAGCCGGCGTTACTTCCGCAGAGAAATTTTACGATTATATCACCTCGTCCTTGGCTCCACACCGAGAGACTTGAGACTAAAAGCCCTCCACAATCTAATTCCTTTGCTAAATGAACCACTTTCCGAAGGGACACGTGGATTGTGGACCAAGCAGAGTTGTGCTGGGAGAACTGTTCTCCTTGACCGATTTCTTTGGAACGAACGCAAGACCAGGAAATCAAAACACCGCTTTTGTCCAACGAAAGAACCTAATTTCAAAAACGAAAAATGAACAAAAAACGTGGAGTAATACTTAGAAAACGAATGATTTCATGTGTGTACAAATGTCAATGCTATTCATTCTAAGATCTCCAACCTGAACAGTTTGATGAGTTTCAGGAATGATTGACAAGGCCAAAACTTCTTCTTCATGATTGGATGTTTTCATACAACCTGTAAATACATTTTTGAACGTGAAAAATGACATGAGCTAAAAAGATGACATTTTTTAGCTGACGTCAGACGTCACGCATACCATTTTTGGTTATTACAGAACCCTGTAAACCTCACTTGTGTTCACGCTGGGTGTCCTGATGAAATGATCTTGATAGTTCTTATGATAATGTGACTGTTCGTCAAGATTCCAGAAATTCAAAGATCCGTCTTTAGTAGCAGCAACGACGATTTGCGATAAAATTTGTATTCGAATGGCTGTCACTTTCCCCCAGACGCGGAGAAAATGAAGTGGAACACTTGGTTCTTTCAAGGACCAAACTATCACCATATTTTTCGAAGAATATTTGGCCCTGAAAGAAAATCCTGCGTTTTAAAAAATGCAATTAAACAACTTGTAATTTAAAAGAGCATTTAATTTTAATTACGAGTCATGAGCTTGTCCATTGGAACAGGCAATGAATTCCCCATCACATGTGAGCGTGTGCATTAGCAAAGTGTTCAAAGCACTGAGAGCTCGGTTACATTTGACAATCTTGGATTCTTTGCCTGGTAATTTGACTCTTTTTTGGGATTCCAGCATGACTAACATGACACGACTCGCTCGGGAAATGAAACTGGAGAATTTATCCCAATCCCGGAGAAAATCAAACTGCTTTTCAATCTTTTTTTCTCCAGTTTGATCGTGTTCGGAAATAACATCAGTTCCCACACCCAAAGCTTCTTGTCTTGCAATCCGAATGTCGCCCGTGTACGGTAATGTTGACCAAGCTGGAGGTTTCTGAGTCCACATGCTCATTAATTCAATTGACTCCGTCTGTGTGGACTCTTCCCCGGGATCTTCATTCGTCTGAGTAGACATTTGCTTACAATTCCCATGAGACAAGACTTCACATTTATCCATGCGGAAAATGTCCGCTGAGATTGTGTCCATGTGAATCATGCTTTTAAGTTGCTCCCCGCGTTGTAACTTCCATTTCTAGAAAAGTATGCTTTGTACTAATGCATTCAATCACTATTTCCGTAGTTTAAGATAAAAAACCAGAGAAAAAGAATACAATGTACAAATATTAGATGCAGTTTTGTACCTTTTCTGTCTCAACTTGCCCTCCTTCAAAATCAAAAAATGTAGTGGATTTTTTCTTCCCGGCAACAGGAGAAAATTGATTAGTCCCGTTGACAAAGGTGACAGGACTTCCTGTTGCAGTTGGAGATTTGGGATGAAAACTAGAACTGTCGGAATCGGGAAGGTCGGAAGAAATTAATGGAAAGGAACTTGACCAGGTACTTTTAAAATTGTCAAATGCGTTTATATTTGAATGTCGCCTCATGACAAAGCAGTGTATAATCAATTTAATCAACGCTTCAAGAGGAAAACTGTCAAAATACCAATTTCAATTGAAATGGTGACGTCAAAATGTAGGACTTTATGTGTAGTTATTCACATGTGAAACTGTAGCCCACAGCCACAGCACGTCCAGAGGTGAACCGAGACTAGAACTATCGACTCATTCACTCATAATAATCGATTCGTCCTCTTCTGAAAACATTGCGTGTTGCGTGGAAACGAAATGAACAAGGAAACTTGTCTTTTTATGGAGCTGACCCTTCACAAACACTCATCTTTTCAAAATGATGCTCTGCCTTGATGATGATTATCATGCTTCTTTATTTCATTATTTTTTACCATTAGTACACAAATTAACCAAAAATGCTATTTTTATTATAAGTGCATCCTTCTGTTTAAATGGTTGTTTGAATCTCAAGTTACGTCCAGTTCGTACTTATACTAATCGTCTTCTTCGCATACCTGAAACATAAAAGAAAGTTTTGAATGTATAGAAACTTGAACAGATCACAAGTTACAAGTCCCTTTTAAAGGTTTGGTTTTAAGGTCCCAAATCTCATATTAGGTTTGACTTACGTCCACAACAGCTTCTTGTGTACAAATACCGAATTCTCCGTAGGATCTGCAAAATTCATCAGTAGGGTCCAAAGTAACGTTCCGAAAGCATTCTTTGAACATTTTGAACAGTTTTTCTTGGTATACAGTCGCTTCTTGGTCTGTTTTACTGGAAACTGCTAGCAAGTCTTCGGATGTTTTATCGTCTTCCGCAATCTGTATATTATCATCAAATCATAGTAACATCAATCAATTTTATGGAACGAAATAAATTCAGAGAATAAAGCGTAATGTATGTCACAGTCACTATTATATACGGCAAATTACCATTTTCTCTTTCTTTATTACGCATTTTACGGCGCACTATAAAACAAAAGGTTGAGCGATTATTAATGAAATCAAAGATGATAGATTTAGTTGTGCTAATTAAATAGGTAAAATAAAATTGAGATACCCCCATCTTTTCATAATGCTCTTCCATAGATTTCACTTGAGTTTTGAGTGCATCTCCGCATTCCACAAATTCGCCATGCAATCGTTTAATAGTACGTCGACTTAGTTTCTTGCAATGTTTTACTGGGTCATCTTCTCCAAATATTCCCTGTCCAAGCCAATGAATCGACAATAACAATGGCATTTTAAATTGTCTTAGCATTTATGCTTCAAATTAATGAAATCAACAGTAAATTACAGAAAGTGTCAGCAGAAGCATCATGGAAAATAAAAGGAAACAAAATCTCTCCATTTCTGTATTCAACTTTAAGAACACTTTATTTCACATTTCAATATCGTTTTAGTTTACCAGGATCCTGGATCGAAATTATTTTTACCGGAAAAACTGATTTTAATCCAGCTTCATGCAGTTGCTTTATAAACTTGGATTTCCGGTCTCCTGTCACCCCCTTGTTCCGTATCATTATCATTATTAACGCTTAATGATACAGTTATTAACGCTTAATGATACAGGTTACAGTCAAAGATCCATATTTATTGACGTTAGCATTGGCAGTTAGCACGGCACGGCACGACACTGGACAAAAGTGTGAAATATAAGTGCCTATTGCCTATTCCCGTACAATTAATTATTATAGCATAACTAAAAGGACTAAAAAGTAAAACCTTGATATTAAACAAGAGAACTTTTACTCATAAAATGATTCCCAAATACATCAAGTTAAATATTTTTGTAAGCTGCGTTTTAGCTACGCATTATCAAATTATCATAAATCGCAATTACTGTACCCTGTACCGTACCTCATTTTCATTTCATTTTATGCGATTATTAATAATTAATTAATGACTAATTTTAATGATAAGGAGAAGGAGAGTGGATGGCAATGAAAGTAGTAGTGCTTTTTAGTGGTGCGTAAATGCAAGTGGAAGACAAGCCCGTCATCTGTGTCAGACCATGTGGGACGCAATAGTCCACCCTGCATCCCTCCAAAACTCAATTGCAGGACCAAGCCAAACCGATAAAACAATTTTATTTGGTGAAATTTCCTGTATTTTTAAATCGCATTGTCAACTTTCACAACAGTCATTAATTCTGGTGTCATTTTGGATTTTTGTGCATTTCAACTTTTCAACATTCAAGTTTAAAAGTAAGTTTCACGATGACGCAAGTCAATATATAGTGGTCAGTCAAGTTCGTCATATTTTTATTGTCGTATTATTGTATTTAAAGTTTAATCAAAATATTGAATGTAAATTGAATTTTAAATGAAAATTGAAGTATTAAATTAAATTATTAGTAAACTTTGATGTTTCATTAATAATTCATTAATGTATTCTAATTCAGGTTTTTAAAGTATTCTTACAACGGTCTCAACTCTCTCAACTTCTCAACGATCGAGTCAAAAATGCCCAGCAAAAAGAAGAAGTATAATGCCCGCTTTCCACCGGTGAGTACCACCGCCTTCTCGAAAGAGAATTCCGTTATTTTAAATATGTGTATAATGTTAATTATTGTGAATGTACAAGCTACTAATGCTACATGCTAAAAATGTTAATACCAGTTGATTTTAATTATTTGTATTAATTGATTATTATTAATTTTTTAAATGCAGGCTCGAATTAAGAAGATAATGCAAAGTGATGAGGACGTGGGTAAAGTGGCACAAGCTGTCCCGGTCATCATCTCAAGAGCTTTAGAACTGTTCGTCGAGTTGTTATTAAAAAAGGCTGAGACGGTCACTCAGTCTCGAAATGCCAAAACATTAACACCGTCGCATTTGTAAGGTTTAGTTAGTATTCAATTTCTGGATATTTTCAAAAACCATCAAATAACGTAGTTAAAGTGTACTACGTTCTATTTGCAATGAAGGTTAATAAATTAATGGGAATGTTATATTTGTGTGGACACAGGAAACAATGTATTTTGTCAGATCAACGATTTGATTTCCTCAAGGATCTCGTAGAAGCCGTCCCGGATGTCCAAGGTGATGAAGACGCAGCGGAAACACCACAGAGTTCCACTTCCAATGCTTCTTTTGTGTATCCCACCACACCCGCTGCTTCCACCTCAACTTATGTTCCAAGTAGTAATAATAATTAATATAATATCAATTTAATATTTCGTATAAAGCCGTAACAACACGTGTTAATTAATTGGTATAGTTTTGTTACAAGTTTGAGTACAATATAAATAATATTGAGTAATGTTCTATTTGTTACATTACATCTTCTGTCTGCTCGTCTTTGTCTTTATGTCGTGTTTGTATCTTTAAAAATACTGATTCTATGTATTCCGCTATATATGTTTGGAAGTTTGAATTGAATTGTATAAGTGTCTACTGGACTACGACCTACGACTGTTTGCTAAATTTTGCCGAACTTGGTGTTGGACGACTGCTGAGGTGCAAATTGTACAACATGCATCATGTGAAAAAATTCTCATGGAAGTTAGTTAAAGTCATGTAATAATATTTTGTGAAATCGTGGTTTGCCTACGCTGAAGAACTAGCGGTGTCATCATTTTGCTAAAAGTATCGTTAAATTAAACGCTTTTCTGTTACGGAGTGAAAGTGAAAGCAAAGTGAAAGTGTGGAAGTCTGAGAAAGAGTATATTTGGAGCTCTAAATGTAAAATGAAGTTTGTGTTCTATGATGTGTTATGTTAAACGAACAAAGGAATAAAATGTTTGATTCTTGTAAAACTAATTTGAATAAGTTGATCATTTACTTGATTTCTATTTAGTTGATGATGCTACTTTTAAAAGTCGTTAGTTTTTTATTTCATCGAAGCATTTAAGTTTATTCCAATTCCTAACGCACAGTACGAGCGAGCGTGTGAGAAGAGAGCTGAGAGAGTGCAAGTGGAAAGTCTGGAAAGGCAAAGGGAAAGGGATTCCCCGCCACATTCAACTGTTGGCTTTTGGAGCATCATCAGTTCATCAGGACAGGAGCCGCAAAGCGCAAACCGCTCACACCGCGTGTTCATTTTTCAATCACGTTCAGGTTTGTTCAGTGCTTTTTCGTATTTTAATTTTGTCATGTATCGTTGAAACAATCACTAATACTAGTACTAATAATGTTTTTACAACCTTTGAGTCCATTTTTCAAATACTTTTTGTTCAACACTTGATTCTTTTAAATATTATTTCAACAGTTACCTACGAATTGGGTGTCTCCAGGTTTAATTCTTTCGAAAATATCAATAATGGCTGGAGTTTTGTTTGAAGATATTTTTGATGTGAAGGACATCGATCCTGAAGGAAAGAAGTTCGATCGAGGTTAGTCATGTTTTTAATTTGTACTTGCATTATTTGCCGGTCGATTAAGTGCATCTTATCTCGATTCTCGATAAGGATGAAAAACCGTGGATTGCATCTTGAAAGTTGAAAGTTGAAACACTTCAACAAATTATTTATTGATCTGCTTGAATAAATCTATTCTTAAATATCATAAATTAGTAAATTATATTAGCGTCGCCGCTTTTGTACTGCGGAATGTGCAGACGCGAAACTACGACGATGGCGTTTTAGCAAACGAGCAAAGAAACAGCGAAAGCAAGTTGAACATCAAATCAACACAAAACATGCTATACTATACTATATTATCGGACTATGGAATAGCCGAAATAGTAGCCTCTTTTTGCAAATTGTGTATAAGGAAAGTACTGCGAGTTTTGTTCACTGTTGAATGCGAATTACTCGTACGTAGTATGCTGTAGGATACGACTTACGACATAGGAGGTACGACGTAAGTAGTGTGAGTACTTGGTGTCTTTTGTGTTGCTGTATGCCGTGGACGTGACGTGGACTGGTGTACGAATGTACCACTCTCCTCATTCTCTAGCCGGACTTGCCCCTATGCTCTTTTAAGCTGGTGTGCGAATTGCGAATTTTTCCCTACCCTTGCGTTCCCCTTGAGTAGAAGGTAGAGGAGATTCTGCGACGGCCCATAGGCTCATATGAACAGAGTCTTTCGACTGCCTTTGCAGTATCTCTCCAGCGTCGGTTTTAGCGGCGCAGTTTTGCAAGCCCAATCACCTCCTTCTCCGTTGTTTGGTTTCCTTTCTCTCGGCTTCTTCGTTGTAGTCAACACTCCGTGGTCCTCAGCTAGCTGAGCCCATCTTCGTCATCTGCACACCAAACATCTCCGCAGTAGAAATGTCTCTGCTGCATCATCATCTAGACCTGCACCAGATTCGGGTCGGGACTCCCGTTCTCCGTCTTTGTCTCCCGAAGCTCTTTCATGTGTCCTAGCAAAGACCTATTTATTTTTTGACATTTCATACAATTTTTGATTGTCACAACTTGAAAAAGTCGTCTGCATTTTGCCTTTCGACTCCCTAAATCTAAAAACTTTGAAATGCCGAGAGGACGGAGAGTTCTGTACCCGGTCTGGACATCACGCCGCACAAGAAGCCCGTATTCGACACAATTGTAAGCCCAGTTTGAAAGACTTGTATTAGTAGCTTTATTTGCACTCATTTAAGTTGCATGCATTGTTTTGTACTTGCGTATTACATGTCGTCATTGAACTTTATCTCTCTTGACATATGGCCAGAGCGACCATATGTCACAATATTATGAGGAGGAATCAAAGTCGCATTACCCCATCGGCGTCATTACAAAAGCATGAAGAAGCACAAGCACAGCATATTATTATCTTTTCCTTGTATAAGTAGATAGCAATATTATTTTTTATTACAAAAACAAAACTGCACTCTTTTTAGATCCGGATGGTTCAAGTTTTCGTTGGTGCCTTTGAGATTTTTAAGATGAAAAGAGTGACGCCCAGCGTAAAAGGAACTTCTCTAGCAAACATAAATCGTTAGCAACACATCTCTTTCTGCTCTCTAAATCTTCCCTTGAGTAAAAACCACATTCATCTTTGTAGATTCTTGCCCTGCCTCACTCCTCTCGTGAAGAAAGATTCCCTTTTGCTGCAATGAACAGCGAGTACCTCGTTTCCTTCACATCTCACATGCCAAAGCAAACCAAACCACATCTGCTGTAATTTCAACATGGTACACATTCTCTAGTTTTTTGGCTGAATAACCTGCCTTGCAGAGTGGCTCAAGTCAGTTTACTTTACCCTTTCTTCCTTTATGGGGAAAATTGATTCGAGATTGAAATTCTCCCTTAGGCCACACGTTCCTTCTTGTAAAAAAAATGTGGCTTTTGGTCACTCTTTCTTGACATGCCTGTCATCAAGTCTTGTCATGTTGCGTGTGCGAAAAAAATGAGTAGTTCCTCCCAAAGACTGTAAAAAAACAACTTCCATATTAAGTTTGAAGCCCACGTAAAGTATTACAGTATTAGTAGTTTTAAATTTTTAATCTTATTTCTACTACTAGTACGTTTATCACGCTTTCTTTTGCATGACTTCAACTTCAACTCCACAATGCAATGCTATACAACAACGAAACTGTACTATAGCGTGTGGTCACTTCTTTATCAAGCCATTTGGTTCATGTTTTCTAGTATTTCTTCCTAGTTGTCACTGTTATTTATCATAAAAGCACAAAAAAGCTCATGGCGAACGGACCGTTTGACGTTAATGTTAAGTAGATAGAGTTCATCTTTCTTCTACTTGCTTTTGCTTGTCGTGTTGGAAAATGTGAGATGTGAGATGCGACATTGTCGTTGTCGTCGTTGGAGGTTGATGACGTCTTCCTACTAGATCCTCATTTCACATGAGATGCACTCGTTTATTTCCACTTGGTTTCATGCTCTATGCTGTTTTTTGGGAAGGAATGACATCCTTTGCGCATTTTGTAATAAGTACTATAGCGTAGTATCATGGACGTGTATCGGGGACGTTGAGTAGTGACTAGTGACGAATAGGACATTTGGCGTTTGTCAACAAGGCTGAACAAGAAGTAAAATAGAAGTGTGCTCGTCACTCTACGGGATTTCAGAGATGTAATAGTGATATTACGTAAGCGTGATTTGAACGAGGAAAAGGATTGCAGGAATTCTTTTGAAAAAAAAGGAAGGACGCACTCACAACACACAAAGATGAGTGTGAAATGTGAATGAGAGGTTTGGTTTGGTTTGGTACAACGAAGCAGAACATGAAAGACAGCTGATAAGAAGACAATGTGATGAGCATGAGAGTCTGAAATGTATATTTTATTAAGGATATAATGGGCTACGACGATGACGAGTTTACTATTTTCAAAAACTGTGGGTTTCGAGTTTCGTGTATTGTGTAAGTTGAGGTGCTGTTTCTGTGAGCGTGTTTGCTTTTGCATGGGCCATGGGAGCAGGTTGCGGACAAGTTGTGTCGTACTGCGGCAAGGCTGAATCTTACCCGTGTTTTTCCTCTTTTTGAAGGAGGAAAAGGAGTGCATTTTATGTATGCAACATTCACTTATAGCACACTCGACTGCCTTGATAATCCAACATTTTAGGACTGATTGCACAATTCTCAAGTAAAAATTCAGACCCTGTCTATCCCACAACCTTGAAGCTTGAATACCATTTTTTTCAGAGTGCATGCAATAGAGATGCAAAACTAAAGAGATTTCTTTGTAGAAGCAGCAGCAGCCTTTCAAAACATGTGGGATTTTTATTCATTTTATCCAGTAAGGCATTAGTAGGAAGTTTTCATTCTGTGAATGCAATTTCGCTGTATTGCATGCATTACTTTCAAGCAAAAAGGTGGTAGGAGTTGCTTTTTGCTGGTGCTGCTGTGAGCGCCCTTCATGTAAAGTCACGTTTTTATGCATGCAAAATTGCGAGCTAAGCTCACTCAGTTCAATAATCGCCTTTGGCGCATATTGTAAGTCACAAGGTTAAAATGTTTCAAATTATTAAACAAGTTAGTGTTCCTGCGTTGTTCCCAACTTTGACTTTGTGACGTTCGTGAACGATGTGATGCGAAAGGTTTTCCAAGGATTACACGTAAGCGAATTCCCCTGTGACTGTGGCACAAGGAAACTTCATGTTCATAAAGTCAGTCTTATTATGAATCATAAATTGTAGAAGTTGTGATGTAGAAGGAATTGTCGCCATTTTAAACAGTTTATTCTGTTCTTGGAACTTGGATTCCTAACTTTAATTGCACGATAAATGCTTTTCAAGAGTTATTTTTGGGTTTATGATTTTCCTTTAATTGCTAGTTTGAATGACGAGGTTTGTAATAATTATTGTTAATTTTACGACAATTTTAGAGGCATTTCATAAGAGGTATTATGAACGTGCCATTTGCTGATGCTATAGTCATGAAATAAGCATAACAAAGTTTGAAAATGCATCGTTTCATAAGCCACAAACGTTAATTTGATCGTTATTACGATGTGTAAGTGCACTTGGAAATATGTATTGAGTTCCACAATAAAATTGACAGGTAGAAAAACTTGAAAAACTCGGTTCGAGATTTGCAATTTGCAATAGGTTGTGCTCTTGTGCAGAACCTGCCAAAGCTGTGTAGCATAGCAGTTGTGTTGTGTAGCTTGCCCTCAGCACATGAGATTCGGCTCTTTTACCACTGCATTAAATGTAAGCTCAGGCGATGATACTTTCTTATGGCGCAGCATCGCATTGAAGCTGAATAGGTTTGCCGTTTGTATACGTAAGAAGACTTGCCAACTGCGCAGTAAAATTCGCAAGTTTAGTTGAGCTGAGTTGAGTTGTAGCTCAGGTGAACGGCCGGAATGTCAAATTAATATGAGAAGAAGCAGAAGAAATGCTTCATTTCTACGTGTTCGTAGGACGTTGCATTGCATTGTACGATGTAAGTTTGGTGATTCTCCGACAATTGAACGAGGTTGTAACGTTGTTCGTAAGTACAAGTAGCGACAGTGCAGAAGTATGTATGTATTGCTGTAGAAGCCCGAAATGACGTGTACATTGCAAAAAGGAGTATGTTCTTTTGTGTTAAAGCTCAAGTTATGGAGTGTGTAATCATGATTGTGAGGATGATCAGGATAGGATGAGAATCAGCAACAAGGAACACAACCACAGATGACGGGTCGGGTGCTAAGGCTTAACAAAACTAGACTTGAGGTTTAAATGAACAGGTGCGCGCGAGAGGTGCATCGCATTGCATTTTGTTGCATCTTGTAAGCAATGGAGGATTTGTGATAGTAGCAAAAGAAGAAGTTTTTCTTCTGTGGATTGGTTCGGTTCGGTTGGGTTGGGTGCTGTGCTTGCTGGCTATGCTGGAATGAATCTTGGTGGAAACGTGACAAGGGCAAAGGCACAAGTTATCCCATTCATTCTTACAGCATCGTTTTTAGACTCGCATTGTTAGCGAAGACGTTCAAGATTACCCGTCATTATCTCCTCTGTGTAGTCATGGTGGTTAGGTTTCTGAGCAGAGGGAGCAGTAACCTTTACAAGTTTTGTAAGGAGAAAGAATGAAATGTGGTAAAAAAATGTTAACATTTTACTAAAATGGCTAAAATAATTTTGGGGGGAAAGAAAAAGACGTCGGAAACTCAAAATTACATTATTTGATATTAGCTGGAGGAAGAAACGTTGAGGTTAAAGATGAAATGGAAAGGTGAAGGTGAATGAGTAGTGTAGGTGGGCAAATTGCAAATGATGTAACGTGTATGTAAAGATTTTTTGGATGTATTCATATATACTAAAGATGTTTATAAAGACAAAATGAATCTAATGTTTGTGGTAGAAGGTAGAGAAAGAACATCAAACACGAAAGGAACGACAGGGAACGATGAAGAAGAAGAAGAAGAAGAAGAAGAAGAAGAAGAGTTGTTGGTTGCAACTCAGAACTCGTGCGCTCAAGTTGATGTAAAAATCTATATTGTCCTTTAGCAAGGTCATGCATTCAAGGTTTTCGCAAACTCCCAGTCACACCCCCGAAACTTCGTCATTTGCAAAAGCTGTGAGCTGAGGGAACTTGCATTCGCCTATGGGGAAAGTAACAGTTGAAAAGGCTGAAGGAGCGCTGTGGTGTTGATATTCTCCGTCCCTCTTCGTCATGTGCATTCTCTAGTATGATGTTCCATAATCTTATAATACTGCAATGGGCATTCGTTTAATACGTCAGCTACTACCTACACGGACATAATGTCGTTTTCCACATTGGATGCTTACGTCCTTCGACTTGACACCACTCTAATGTCTAATGCTTATTAAACAAGCTTTGTCGCTTATTTTGCAAATTCAGATGTAGGCTAGTAATCTTTAGCATTGTATTTGTGTAGTTCTAAATCTAAAAATGATGATACGTAACATTCATTTTGAACTCGGAATATTATAAAGGTCATTCTTCTCATGATATTCCATGACATGACGTCAATTCTGAAAGTTCTTAGAAACGGCGAACGATCGATGCTCTCTTTGTACGGAAATGGGGAATCCAAAGTTTCGTTTGATTTGACACTGTGTTTAAGAGTGACAACGTCACTATTGTTTTAACTTTTCTTAAAGTCGTTTATTGTATGGCGGTCGTTTTCTTATAATTTCCCTAAATTTGAGCGAGAGTGAAATGAAGACCTTGGCTCTGGCTCTGGTGGCCGGAGAATGTTCCTCCTACGCCTTGACGTCAGCGAGATATTGATTTTGCACCCGTATGGTCTCTTTCACTTTAGAGGTCGATCTGACGACAAGGACTTTTAGATGAAAGGCAAAGGTGGCGAGTATATAGTGATGATAGTTTAGGATTTTTCTTCCAAAATTTCGGTCAGTAGTTTCTTCCGAAACCTTGTCCCAATTGCATAGTGTGGATCGATACAAAAAAGCGTCTCTCTCTTGGAATGTCATTTGACCTCAATCCTCACTGCAACTAGTTTCCTGCCGGATTGTACTAAACTCCTTAATTATTTACGGATTCAAATGTCAAAATTGAATGCGACACTCAGACTTTGTACTTATAATGGCTGCATTATGCACGAGATGTGAGGTGAGACGAAGCTTGTCAGTCCGTTCATGAGTGTATGCCAAGTGAATAGGACAACACAGAAAATGATACCAATTTGCAAAATGCAAAAGCGTCCAATTTCTTGTTAGTCTAGTACTACTTTAAATGGATATGTCACATTTGTCATATTATTCGCATAACTTATCTAACTACCTAACAAAATCCTTTTTTGCAAGTTCTTCTCCTTCTGTCACAGTGAGGTTGACAGTTGGATCATATATGAAGCTACTGGATTAAACTGGTAACTCGTTCCTTTGGGTTCAAGAAGGTTATCCTTCAGTTTACAATTTTTTCCTCGTGTATGTCAAAGAGGAAACTGTACGTCAAGTTATTTTTGTACAAAATGCGATACGAAAAGAGTCAAGACATAAAGCAGTGAACTCTTACGTAAAATTAACAGTCTTTTTTTCGTGCCTTGTGCACGATGCATTTTAATGCATCTCAAATGCTGCTCGACTGTTACTGAAGAGTACGCTTTGGCACTCACTCCGACTGCATCCGAAAATGATCCTGTGTGTGTCAAGTCTTCCTGTGCTTGGAATTGGGACCATGCAAGTGACTTTCCTGGTACTCTCAGATTCACTTTCTTCTCTCACTGCGCGCTCCCAATCAGCATTTTTATGTGAATGGCTTTTTTGAATGTCGTCCAATTTGCATCTCTTTGGGTTTTCAAGATGGGAACGATGATGACACAAGCATTCATTTCATTCAGTACATTTGACATTGGGCTGAAGCAATGTAGATGAGATGAGATCACACTCGGCTCATTTATGTTACGACCTTTGTGAATCGCTTACAGTAGTGAGAATAGGAACACGGTAGCACTGAAGGTGTAATGGAACAGAGGAATGAAACCTTGTCGTTTCAAATAATATTATACGAAAAAACATACAAAGTTAGTGTTAATGTGAGGTTGGAAGTTTAGGAGTGTGCCATGTGCTCTGTGGCATTGAACATGTTCGTTTATGACTAGTATGACTGTATGTAATGAAGAAAACATGACGTGAGATGATTTAGATGATGAAGGTCATTTCATCTGTGTGTTTTTTATGTCCAAGTGTTATTAGCAGCGTGTTACGTTACAAACATGATGTGTTTGTCAATTCCCAATATTGACGTATATGAGGTATAAGTAAACGCAATAAGAATCTTTAAAATTCTGTGCTAAAGTTAAGTCTGTCATGAGCGCTTACCGAGTTCAAGAAAAGTTGCACACTGGAAGAATTCATAATGATACAGGAAGCAAGGTTACCAAGTCACATTTACGTTTGAGTTCAGGAGGAAATGATTTTTATGCGCACATTTTGGTAAAATAATTACATGCTGATGACCAAATGGGTGGTTTAAGGTTTGGTTATGCTTGTGCTTTTCATAGTCGTGTTCACATTTCCTTTTTTCCACGTTGAATTAAATTATAATTATGATTTGGAAACTAGATTGGTATGGTTTTGTGACCGTGAGATGATATGACGACATTTTTACCACCAAAAACTTCATCTTCAAGTCATTTAAATGAATGAAGTAACATCTTTTCTCATTTATTGTAGCCTTTTTTTACTAAAATGTATGTCTCGTTTTGTTGAATACAGTGAGCCGGTTGCATTGCGAGAGCGAGTCCTTCAAGATGGACCTCATTTTGGATATCAACTCGTGGATTTATCCAATGGATCTTGGTAAGAAAGATGTTTTCGTAATTTTCAAAAAAATAGAGTTGAAAATTTTCATGTTACGTTGACCTGAAGAGTGTCAGATGAAGTTGGACACGTGGAAGTCGTATGCAATCACCGAGTCGTGAAGATTGCGCTCATGATGTCCTTTACAATGTTTAAAATGCTTTTATAACGTTTAAAGTTCAAGAGCCGAAACTACTTGATTCGTTTTGTAAATGCTTCACATTGTAATGTTTCTGTGATCGAATGGGATTTTGGACAAAGAATTATTTGGGGATTTCGTTCTCTTATCTGAACTCTTAACCTTTGGTGTCTGATTTACATGATGATGGATGGATGGATGGCATTGACAATGTTTCGGTTTCTAATATGGCTATTTCTTAATATCATTTTTAATTATGTTACAGGTGACAAGTTTCGTTTGGTCCTTGCCACAACTTTAAGAGAAGATGGTTATGCTGAAAGCACAGAATGGACACCTCAAGATGCGTCCGTCCCATCTCGGGCAGATTCATTCGAGTATGTCATGTCTGGAAAAATCTACAGACTGGAGGGTGACGAGACGACTGATTCAACAGCTTCCAGATTGTAAGTGCCCATAGATTGTTTCATGCATGTTTTTTGCGCTGCTGCTACTATTACACTCTGCTTCATATTCATTTATAGATAAGAATTAATGTACATACAACGTAAGCTACAGATATTTAAATGGTATATATTATATTATTAGACAGCAACAGCGCCAAATAGCATAGCATGAGAGCATATTTGTGTATTGATGCTGATTTCGATGTACTATAATAAATATGTAAGGTCACTCTGTCATATACCTTATCAAAGGTTTATCAAAACTGGACGAGTGGTTAAATGTCCTTTTATTAAGCTAAAACGTTGGTGAAGTGGTTAAAAACGCCCATCTTATACAATCATTGGGTTCTGAACTATGAATTGATAGATAGAGAGTATCATTATTGATTAAGATTTCAAGGATTATTCATTTCATTGTCCGAGTTGAAAACGTTGTTCAGTTTTAATGGGATCATGCCACCAGCGAGAGCTATGAACTCGGTTGGCACGACTCAAGATCTTTCATTGTAAGCGAATAAGGAAGTTCAACTTTGTCTAAACATTAAGTTTTAATTGTATAAACGATAGAGTTTATTGGGCTTTAAAATAATGGTTCGACGCGAGGTTAATTGTCAACGAGGAAGACTGACTGGTTGAGGAAGTGTGGTCCGATATTCGAGGGCACGTTGACCGAATTGTACGACATGAGGTGACGTCTTAACCTGTGCATTGCCCTGTAATTTTGTCACTTTATGTCATATTTTAAGTAGTTTGGACTCATAATTCCAGGAAATTTATAGGGGTGAACGTTTGAGTTGTTTAGACAAGGGACGTGGACAATAGGAAGTTCACAACTGTTTATATTATAGGTCGCCCGGATTCAGGTATAAAAGCTCGGTGCCTTGAGTTTCTTTGGGAGTGAGAGACTGGGAACCACTCTGAGTTCGCTACGTTCCGATTTTGAAATCGAGTGAACACAGCTGGTGGTATCTCAGTCACTTGCTTGCCCAATTTCTTCCTCTCACACCGAAGCCCAGGTTTTTCCAATTCAATATTACTTTTTGAGGTGCTCCTTGACTTTTCTGTACCAAAATATTCCTTCGTGTTCCTTTTAGTATATTCTCACTTTGTCCTTATCCCGTATTCATTCATTATTATAGTGTAACCTTTTGATTTTGCTAGTTGTTTCCGTCATTTTTCCTTTCAAATTAACGTATCTTCTAAACGGGGCACCCTTTGGGCTTTGGCTGACTTAAGTACGATTTTATATTTTGTTTTTCTGTATATTTTCAAAAGCAGTATAAAAAGTAACTTTTTTCTAAGAATTCCTTCCCCAACGTAGCCGAGCTTAACGATTTCGGGGCATTGGTAGATTTTCATAGGCTTTGGCTCACTGCCGAGGCATTTCCTATTTAAACCGGTTATGTTTCTTGGCTCCCGTAGTTTCCTAATATTTTTATACTAAAAACGATAGTTTTTGAGCTAATTTAATGGAACAGAACGGGTTTTATAGTAGGAAGTCTTGTTTTAGCTTCGAAGGTTAGAAACCTGGAGAACTCTAGCTTTTCAGATAAAAATCCCTTTTAATTTGAGGGTTGCTAATACTATTCTCCTCCACCCACCTTCATTTTTACTTTATTCTAGGCTTTCCTAGTCGATTTTCTTCCTTTCTGTAGTTTCCTGCCTAAAACCTTTACTAATTCGACCTTTTCGGAACTATAATTTCCAGTCGGTAAGGTATTTTAGTGTTTGGTAGGCATTTTATAATTTGGGACGGACTTACGAATTAATTTTTACAGTTTAACAATTGACGTGGAAGATGTAATGGGATATACATGTTTAGAAGACCAACAAGACATCATTCAGCAGGCGAACTTGCAGTTTGTGATCCCATTTTGGTTTCTAAGATCTCAGATGAGTACCAGAGCTGTGTTTGCAGCGTTTAAAGTTTATATTTCGTGTAAATGCATGGTCTGGTACGACATTTGGGGTTGGGAAAACGTCTTCCCGTCATGACATGACGACTGCTCACGTCTCTCTCGTGCTCTCTCCGCACTTCCTCTTTACGATTTTTTTACACATTTTGCTACAAAAAATATAACTTTTCTTATACAAATGTCATATTATTTTATAATACTGTTGTAATAAAATTGTTCAGATTAGCTGTACTTTGAGCGTTGTTTGTATATGCACTTAGAACTTTATAGATCAAAGCTCATAAATATAATTTTAACTTGTTAGCAGCATAGGGTTACAATATTCTGATGTTATTAGTATTAGCTAGTGTTCATAAAATACAGTGTAATTCTATTCATTGTTGTAATAGTCTCGCACTTGTTAGCTAAAGCACTTCCTATTTCGCACTGTACAATCATCCGGCGAATTTCGTTAATCACTTGAGAAAAAGAGTAACGAACCGTTACTTTACTTCAGGGAGGAAATTTTGGTAAAACAGTAGGATGTAGGATTTTAAGTTTGAACTCGACTTGAAAAAGGAAACAGCACGTTCTCATCTCATCTTGTATGATTCTAACATGTGGTTATAACGTAACGATGATAGCCCTCTTTGCGTTTTTTGTCGCTAATTTTCATATAAGCCTGTTTAGCACGTTCCACCAATATTTTTGGGAGTTGTTGAGGTTTCTTTTCGGTTATTTTTTGAGGGGAACGAAATAAGGAGGGACGACAACGACGATGTTGCCAGACATAAAATTTGCAATAATTTTTGCCTCTGAGGAAAATGTAATCATAAGGTTGCAAGTTGCAACCTGCTTTTTGTGGGTTTGAGTAGGAGTTTTGGACTGTGAAATAGCAAATGCAAAAGGGAACAAGAGGAGATGATGCTTTGATTATGAAGTAAAAAGCATCCTTGTGGATGACTTTTGTAGGTGATTACAAATGGCAATGGCAATGAAAAAGAGCCGCATGGCAACACACAAGCGACCAAAGTGTATGTCCTTGATGGGCAAAAAGTGGAAGAGAAACCTTGTGCTCTCGCAATACAGCTTCGCCTCACTCACTCACACAGTATTCTTCTGCTTAAAGTATTTTATGTAATTATCCAAACCATTGTTATCATCACAGCAGCAAAGCCTCGTGTACTTCGTATTATACTACTCGTAGTACATTCAACAATGCTTTCAGTTTTAGTATTACATGGGAGGTCGCACTTTTTTATACTATCCGATCTCTCTCTCATCGTCACACATGCCATCGTCGTCTTCTGAACAAATTTAACGTACAACTTGACGTTCACACAGAGAGGAAGATCCAACAATGGAAGAATGTCCTCGGCTGAGATTTTCGATTTGTAATGTTTCATGCTATGCAATTTGTGTCCTCTTTGACATTATAAAGCCATGTAAATCTTATAGGTACGTACTCTATTTACGATTACGATTCGTATCTTTGTTCTTTTTTATAGTAAGGTGTAAGGTATAGAATTACTGGATTACATTACGACATTACGAGCTACTATAATACAAGACGATGGATGAATTGTCCATTTGGACCGTGGAAAAGTGTGTACGAGCCTATAGTATTCATGTATTGTAATAATAACGAAGGAGTAATGAAATTCTTAAATAGCCGTCGTAAACTTTTTTGAAATTCGAATGTCGTTTTTTGATTTTATGAGTGATATCTGTTTTGACAGAATGAACAAAACTGCAATTTTGGTGTGTTCGTCGTCGAGTTTATTACAAGACTGCTGTGATTTGGTTTTTTTCCCATGAAATGATAGGAAATTCGTTTTATTTCTTGTTCTGAATCTCTAACTTGTTCCTGAGGACGCGTTTTAACAAAGTCGCTCTTGTTAGAAGTTTTTTGGGAGTATTAGAAAACGAAGAAAAAATTGGGTATTTTTTTCTTTGCCAGAGGAAATAAGAGAATAAAAGATTTTCCACGCTTGTTTCTGGTTCGGATTCGGACAAATATCCATCTTTTTCCATGTTCTGCAGTAGACTGGTGCAAAATGTAGCTTGTGTGCTGTGTGCGCTGTCTGCAATGCGGATATCTTTGTGAGAAAAGCTTGAATTTGCCATGAGCTTTGGAAGCAAGGAAAAGGCAAAATGTGTATAACCCTTTTCACTTTTTTGGGTCGACCCGTACACTTCTTCTTGGTTAGCCTATGTTCTCTCCTTCGTCCTTTCTGCACTGCGTATTGTACGCGTCAAGACTGATCTGATACAAAACTGCTTTTCCTAAACCTCAAAATATACAAAGGGGAACAAGGTGAGAAAAGGAATGGAAGAAAAACAGTCCAATCTCACTCCAGCGAGAGAAAACGGTGTAAGAATTATGCCGGTGTGTGTGTGACATGAATTTTTAATTGTCGAATTCTCGTTGACGCTACCACTTGACTTTTGTGTCTAATTTGAGGGGAATGAAATGCGCTCAAGTTAATAATTAATACATGAATTTTCATGAACTTGATCAAGATGAACCGGTTGATAAATTTAATCAAGAATAGCGGTGTCACTTTCTGACAACCATCGAATTAAGAATGTCAGCAACATTGTCACAAACGAGTTGAGTTTGTACTAAATTTTTTGCATAGGATTAGATTTGGAATTTCTAACTTGCCATTTCTGAAGGACAAAGGAATTTTACATACTTTTTTACAAGTCAATTTTTTTGTACAATCCGTTACATATTCTCTTCAGCAAAAGGTTAAAGTTGACTGATTGAATCACATAATCCAGGATCTTGTAGACGAAATGCAAAACCTACGGGGGTTTCCAGGAATATTTCCAAAACTTGTCAATAACAAGTTGTTTACTCGAATCAAAAGACTAATGGTTATTAAAACTAAAACGTGTTGTTTCTCAACAGAACATTATTCCTGGAAATAATTATTGAGCCTGTTTTTGAACAAATTCAGGTACTTTGATATGCGCATTTTTTTTGTACAAGAATTTGCGTTTTTCTGCGTGGGTTTTAGTTTACATGAATCTGAACTGATTTTTTTGTAGGAAGAGATGAGATGATAGATCCTTTTCCGGCCAATTTCTGTAATGTTCGAAAATTGCCTCGTGGCAATCGGATGTGTGTAGTGTTTGCAAGTGCTCATTAGACGAAGTCAAAAAATGTCAGTTGGAGTCAAATGCTTTGTTCATTCATGTCTGCCAAAAATAGTTGACACGTGGAGGAGAACGCGACAAGGTTATTTGTCACAGGATGATGTGAAGTTGATTTCACGGCATTGGCACGACCGGCGCTTAAACGAATGAGAGATTGCAAATTGTTATAGGGAAAGACGAAAGGAAAGACTTGTGCTCAAGTTGGTAATCGCATGCTCTACTTGCTTGGAACAAAATGCAATTGCTATGAAATTGTATACAGTGTAATCAATCTCACTACGAGAGATTTGAATAGCAAAAAGAACCTTCAAAACTCATTATTATTAACTCTATGACGTGAGATTGAGATTGTGTCTCCTTAATTCTATGGTTCTGTTCGTTTCAACGCTCTTCTGAATGAACCCTACGTAAATTCATTCGTGCGTCCCCTCTTCTTAAAAGATAATTGGACATGTAGTCCTTTTGACATTTGGACACAAAAGTCATTCCTCCCAATTTCATCAGACGGATTTCTTTTAAACATGAATGAAGATGAATAATTCTTCACAGACTCTGCCCGACTTTCCCAGATCTGTTTTACTTATTTGCAATAACGTAAATATTTACTGTTCCAGTCAACTTTGTGTGCTCAAGTTACTATATTTGACACTTTAATTTACAGTTTTTCGTTCCTTTGAAGTTGAAAGCAATCTTATCTCTTGTTGGCGTAGATTCACAAAGGGTTCAACCAATGTTGTCTTTGTTGAGGTTTTCGATAACCACTGACGCGGAATGAGATGATAACATTTTAAAATTGAGTCGTCATCTCGTCATGTTGTCGCTTTGAGTCTATTTTTTGCGGGGTCACATTTCATCTTTTGTGTGACTGGAATTCATAAATATTTTTTTCCGTGAATGCGTCAAAGTGTGAATTTTCATGCGAACCATGACTCATTCAGTCACAGTTTACATGTAAAAGAACCTTGCACTCTTGTCCTTTAGAATAATGCCAAGTTGTTTGTGTCTCATAAATACAAGATTTCTTGTCTTTTTTTTTGTTTAATTCCAAGTCTTAAACGTTTATTAAAGTGTGAAAATTTGTCTGACATTAAGAGAACAAAGGCAAAGGTTTGACTTTAGGTCAACGCGAACTTGCCCTTGGTGCAATAGCACGGGTGTTTGACACGTGTAAATTAGTTGTTAAGTTGGTTATGGTGACTAACCTGTACATTTTCTTGTTTTAATTGTAGCCAGTGTAATTTTATGTACCTAATTGGTCTCGGTTGATAAAGAAATGGAGGAAATGAAATGGGCATGTAAAATCATGGTACGTCTTATCCAGTCGTTTCCTCATGGTTTTTAGTGCAGGTAATACTCATTTTTATGAGACACTGATGAGACGCGCAGTTAATTTTAGGATGAATCATGTCGTGTCAGTTGTTATTGTGTTTGGTTATATGAAATTCGTTGTGTTGAATGCGGCACGCCCATTTCGTAGGACTAAAAGGCAATAAAGGCACTCTCGACTTTTGAAGGATGAGTCACGCTTTGGCCTTCGTATTCAAATATGGTTCCTTTTCTACGACCGATAAAAAATTACAGCGTTCATTTGGACTGTAATTAAAATATAGAAGCGGTAGTTTTTAGTATAGGAGCCGAGCCGCAAAAATAAAGCAGCATAATAAAATGCACTAATGTGTGACGCATTTTGTGCTTTATAGCAGCTCTTCTTTGTTATACTAAAACGATTGATTTCGCTATGTTTTGTACGAGCAGCGTTTTTGTGACCAGTTTTTAGAGTGCGACAAGCATTGCAGATCGCAGATGCAGATTTTTGGTTGGAGATCCAAAACATTCAACGCAGTTGGACTTGTCGCAGTTTATGTTCTTTTGGCTGGAATATCCGTCGTGTGGGTGCCAAAAAGACGAAATTATGAGGACAGATATATCCGAGAAATGCCCGTATTTTCCTCTGGGGTGAAGAGAAGGAATTGGAAATGCTAGCATAAAGCGAATTACATGTCGTTCTAAGGTCTCTTGGGTGTCGCATTGTGCTGGTTCAACTTCGGCAGACAAATTAGGTCAGATTGAATAATGAGCGGAACGACCAAAGGTAGACGTTTTGGTCACTGCGGCCTTTTCCGCGTAGGAGACCTGGGAAAGTCAATATGAACAATTTTTAATGAGCAACTTTCCAGATGTGTAATGCTAAGCCAACTCTTTGGCTTCGACTTTTTCACGTCGGCAGGCATCGAGCTTTTTGGTCGATGAGTTGATTTTCTCTTGAGTAATGCTTCAAACGACGGCCTTTGACTTTCCTAATGTGGTTTTTTGCTGATACTAACTCAACTCAACGGATGTAACATGTAATATTTGGTTTGTATGTTGGAAACGGGGACGAGGTAACAACAATCCTAATGGACTTGTTCTTCACGTGTGCGTTTTGAGCTTTTGAAATCATCACTACTGTTTCTATTCCTTTTTTTTCATGTGGTTTGGGTTTGGGCTTTGTATTTCAAATTGAATTGTTCCGTTTGTGTGATACCACCATGTTTAAATAACACGACAGAAGCAATTTAGCATTGAAAGTAGGTCGAAAAGGTTAGGCTATGCTATATTTCCCCAAATCTCATCTTTTCTGATTAAGCATAAATATAGGTAATAGGTACGTATGCAAAAGTTTTCCATAGATGATGAAAATGATAGAGATTTAATTATGACAGATCGATGACATGAATTTCCGCCTTGCTTTTCCTACCTGAGACTTCGCTTTGGTAATTGTTTTATATTGCTGAATGTCATTCTCGTTCAAATCTGACATGAAGTTGTTATTGCTATTTTGCTGATTATCGATTTACATTGATCTGATTATTCGGGTCTTTTATATTCGTAGACTTTAGTGACTAGAATACAAAAGATCCTAGATTGCTAAAGGATTACGTTTTTCGAAAACCTTCAGTCGAATTTGGAAATCAAATGAATTAGAAAGACCAGAAAGATTCAATATTTTATTCAACTGATTCAACTCTTGTTTGTCCTTATTTTTTTACGTGGAGCGTGTGAAGGACATTTACGGCTATTGATTCTGTATTCGGCCTTGTTTTGTAGGTTTCGTTCCTTCCTGTTTCATGCTTGCTGATGTTCCAATAAAAAGCAAAACCTGAATTCAATTGTGTTGAATTAACGTTAACGATGAATGCTTACGTTTTCAAACCTCGCGTTTCCTTTTTAGTATACTTCCAACGTGTTTTATTTATCGTAATCAACTCATGAACGATTTTCTGTTTGAAACTGACCCATTTTCGCATAGCCGGTTAAGCTTGATTATGTCGTTATTTATTGAGTTGGTTTATCCATGTAATCAATAAATGGCTGTGCCGTAAAGACGATAAAATGTCGTTTGTGGGGACATTAAGGTCGGGGAGTTCGAGTTCGATTGTTTTTTATCGTTCCGTGACTTTGGCGCAATATTGGAACCTTTTCAATTGGTGTCGGAGGCATTGGACAATTCTTTTGGTTTTATTTTTTTTATTTTTTTTCAAACGTCTGACGTCAAAAATTTGTCATGTATACTGTCTGATACTGATGAGAGAACAGCAAAGCAACGTGAAAATTAAAGTTGGAACGTGTACGTCGCTATGCTCCAAGTTTCAGCTGTAATTATAGACGACGGAAGGAAAGAGAAACATAAAGTCTCAGTCAGTAAGTGTAATTTGACCTGTGTCATCCGCACGACAATTACGCCATGTATAATTGTCCATTCACAACCGACTCAAAAAAGCTGGCATCTGCAAAACAGAAATGGCCAGCGAACCAGGAAAAATAATTGTTCATTACCGTATAGGTGCAAACTCTAAAAAGGAATACTTTATCTTTCTGGTGCACGAGGCAGGAAACGAACATTTTCATTCTGCAAAACATACGACCAATTTGCACATCTCAAGATTTGAAAAAAAGTAAAAAAATA
>JABASF010001008.1:0-27858 GCA_019776145.1 Harlomillsia oculata
AAAGCAAGAAATGGATCGTAGATTACTACATGTCTATGTATAACAACGTCCTGTATATAGAACGCAAATGTCTGTGATACGTATCGTGTTTCCCTTCCCTGTATTTACATTTAGGCTAGGATTACAGCGCAAATCATTTAATTACTGAAACTAATGGAAAAAAGAACAGGACGATGGCCTGAATTCGTTAGGTAAAAATAACAAACGGACACTCCTTCACAATTTTGTGTTATATGAAAATCCTATGTTATGCAAATCATGATAGTCCTTTTAACAGTGAGGATAAAGGAAATTGTAATGTATTAGTTAGAAGAGTTACTGGTTGTTTTATCTTGTATAGTTGTAGTGCAAAATAGTTTTGATTCTCTTATATTGTGCTACACTTTTAAAGGGGATAAATGAAGAAATTACTCCAGGGGAGTCCCAAAACCGTTAATTACTGCTCACCTTGAGCACGAGTTGGGAAAGAATGACTGTGGCTTTTAGTAGTTTGTACTCACAATATAACGTTCACATAATAATGCCATGAATGTGAAGTTATACCGGAGATGCGTGCACCAAATTGTAAAAGTTAGTCAGTCTGCAACGAGTGATTAAAGGTAATGTGTGCCAGGAGTAATGATGATATTCCCTTGATCAAATGGACTTTTGAGTCTGTCACAATGTAGGAGTTTCATCTCATCCTTTCCTTGTGCTTTTCGAAACCAGCTTTTATTTCTCAATGTCTCTCCTCTTTAGTCAAGATGAGTCTATGGTTGTTAGAGTATAGTTTGTAATACAGTTGTAGTTTGTATCGTTTTTTGTTCCAACCAGTAGCCTGTGGCTTTTTTGAGAGACCGATGAATGTGCCTTTCCACTAAGGTCTGTTTTAACTTTTTTGTGCTGGGGGTATACAGACGTATACTTCCCGTTCTAGTGATATAGTTTAAAATTTTTGCTAAGGTTCGTTGATGCTCCACAAAGTTGGCCACAAAGTTGTGTCTTACAAGTCTCAAAGGCGGAGTCGAAATGTCTGTCTTGGTAGTGAACGAGGAATAGGAGCGACATGACGTAAAAATGAACGTGTTGGAGGATGAGATGAACATGAAATAAAGCTGTGGCGACGGTTGTGGCGTGGGCATGAGAGACAGGGCACGAGCAAGAAGAAGAACTAGTAAAGGTTGTGTTACTAAAGAAGACATGAGGAAAGACACTTTTTGTGACATAGTAGCAAAAGGACATTATAAATACATAAAGGCGATGAGAGTGCAAAGGAGAAAGGGATGAAGGTAACATAACATGCAATGGTGAAAGTTGTGCTGACTGAAGACTTGAGAGATTCTGAAGGCATTTTGAGTTGCCTTGAGGGACACGAGGAGTGGAAAGCTGGAGCTTCCGCCTTTGCTCCTGTCTCCGGAACCCAAACTTTCCCTTGAGCGACAGAATGGAGGACTCTTGTTTCTTCTCTCCGACTCAGGCCACACGATACTGTATCACACAATACCTCCCATCTCAACATTTAATCATAAATAGGACCGTCAATGGTAGACCACATGAGCTCTATGAGTATTTCCATTTTACCCGTTCCCTCTAGTCACATCGTTCGGGAAGTAAGATTCCCAAAAGGTGAGCAAAGCGGTGATGTAACTCATGCACAGTGTCAGTTTGGCTCGTATATTACTTTTAGGGTAAAAATGAAAGTAATGTTATGAGGGGAATCGTTCCGGTTCCCGGCTCAAGCTCCAACTTCTTCCAGTATACAGTTACATATTCGTAATGCATATTCGTAAAATGCGAATGTTGAGGAAAAAGCTACTACTAAAGAAATGCAAAATTGCACAAAACCCAAGGCGAAACCGAAAACCTATCAGTCAAAACGTTTTCCTTATTTCTCATAATATGGTTTTCCTTCATTGAAGGAATACTGGATACTCGACGCTTTTTGCAGAGTTGTTTTTGCGTTGTCGGTAGTTGGTGGTCTACTGAAAATCTGCAAGTATGGGAATGTTTCCAAAGAATTGAAACTGTTAAGTTTTTTCGGTTGCATAAGACAGAATGTTAGGACGTTCTATAGGCGGAAAAGTGCTTGTGTTATCGTCGTGGCGGTGTGCGATTTTGCAAGATGATGCATGCTTTGATGATAGGGCAGATTTATTCCACCAAAAGCGTGTTTTCTTCCCTTGTCGGAGCATTTGTTATGGTGGGAAAGAGAAAGTGGATGTGCGGGTGAGTGCAAAAAAGGAGTCCATTTCATGAGACGGTCGCGTCGAGAGAATTTCCCGAATCAACTTTATGGGAGACGAGGGGGCCATGGGAGATGGGCTCTGTCACGACCACTACTGCCGACACGACGTCGTTTCCGTCATCACCCGGTGGCGAAATTGGATTTAAAATTTAACGATTTGTGATTTTTACGTTGCTCGTTCCCCTTGTTGCCACACCTGTTCTAAAAAAACTAGGTTGAAGAATTGCATCCACCTCAATTTCGTAGACTGCTGAGTAGGAAAATGGCAAAATTGTCCTCTCATTTCATTCTACGTTTACACAGACGTTAATGAAGCTACAACATTACATTACGTCCTTATCTGACAAGTTCCTTAGATAACCTCCAAAATGGTTCATAACTTGTTCCTAACTGTGCTCTAGAGGCAATTTTTTTCCGAGCATTTAAGCAAAATGGGAATTTCAACTTTAGGCTCCAGGCAGGTTTTCCGAGCCATGAGAGTCCCAGTTCTCCCAATGTCACAAGTTACCTAAAAAATAATGCTGGTGATAATATAACTAACAGTTCTGACACAAGAACAATTGTGCATCACAAAGTCACAAAGAATAACTCTTTCGCTAATACTAATAATCTTTTAAAAGTACTTTCAAACTGTTCAACAATGTTTTTTTGAAAAAAAGCTGACCCAGTTACAACCTTTGAATTCTTTAACGAAAAAAAGCAAAATATACCACATATTTTCTTTGTTTGCCTACTGTGTATTTTTTCGTTGGGTCGTTTTTAGTAGTACACTTTTACTTCTGTGCCAATTTTGCACTGGGAGGACTGGGACTCTTTTCAGCTTGACTTGAGCGGAGGAATGTAGGTTTTCCAAGCTTCGTTTTGGAAAAAGAGTAAACATAGTCACTGCACGTCCTCAAGGCAATAGTGGTGAATGCACTGGAGAGTCTTATGTGGTTCCTCGTGAGTTGAATTTTGCATGGACAGCCCAAGCACCGTTGAGACCTTGAGTATTCAGTCTGAACAGAGTCCAAAATGAAGACAATTTCCCACCGAATTCTTTTTTTTCCCTCCTTGGAGGCAAAGGTAACTCAAAAAAAGGCTTCGTTCATTCCATCCGCTCTATTGATCTGCAGAGTGAAACAAGCTCATAAAAATTGTGCCAGCTCATTAGCCGTGTAAGCTTGTGTCTACTGGAATTATTACCGGGGCGCTATGGTGTTCCTACGTAAGCATGCTTCTCCAAACTTCCACAAGTATACTTTACACGACTACTTTTGAAAGCTGAATGCTTTCACCATTTCCCACCTCTCTCACCTTCTTCTTCAGTCTACTATATAACCATGTATCCTAATTTTTTTCCTCTGCACACACACTCTCTGTCTTCCTTTCCCTCCTTCTTCCCGGACACAAATTACAAACGTGAATATGCAAAGGTGCCATGAATCTCAAAAACTTGGGAGTCAGTTCATCATAAAAGCTCTCAAGCCAACTTCATCCTTTCCCATCGTGCCAAAAAACGTCGCGTTCGTTGTGTACGTAGCCAACTCCGTTTTGCAAAAACCTTCCTCAATTTCTCTTATTTGCTTTTCTGTTTCAGTCCTCTCTGTGTAAACCTCGTAATTGAGACCAACGCAACGCGGACATCAAAATGACTAACTAGCTTCCCCCCTCATAAACTAACATTACAAACTGTGTGTACAAACCTACGTATCATAACTTTTCCTGGTTGCAAATACATAAATTATCATACAAAACTCACGTAATCTTTATAGTCTAAATTCATACTATACAAAAATGTTTCCAGTACTTCCGTTTCTGTTGTTTTTTGTGTAACGCTATTGCGTTGTAAAATTGTGCGCTATAATAAGCCGTCCCGAAATTATTTCGGTCTGTAACTGCGTAGTCTGTGTATACTTCAAGGAAGAAGACATAGCAAAATAGCAATGCATTTATATCTATGTCATTTTGCAAACTGTAGTTACAGGCCTGTGGAGTGTGGAACATGGAACTCAACTTTATAAGCTTCTGCACTATAGGATACATAAAACTAATTAGTATACCAAAAGACTCTATAACACCTGAAACTCTTGGTGCATGCAGAAAATTATTATTGCGGACTCTGATATGCAAACTCGGGTGCAAAAGCGGTAAATGAGCGCGCATTTTGCAAGTGAGTCCGGGAGACAACTGTAACGAAAAGGAATGGCAGTTGTCGCTGCTGTACTCACAATGTCACTTTCAAAACAAAGTGGAGTCGATATAAATTACTTTATTATTGAACGACTTGGATGGAAAGCGAGCTACGCTTACAGCTCTCCAGTTAAAGATTAATACACCCCGAACCCTATTAGCATTGGCATCACGTTTATTCTCGAAGAAACTTTGGTAAACCAGGCAGACGAGACATGACATAAGAAAAGGAAATCTCCCTTTCTTTTCCTTTCCCTGTCTTTCTGCTTCCACTTACATTTCAATTGTGTATAAATTCATAAAACATTACATTTGCATCTTGGGTCACATTTGGACACAATTGGATTTTCTCATTGGAGTTAGGATAGGAATATTGTACTTATTTCTCTTCATTTTCGAGGCTATTGGGATGCCCGGTACAGCATCTTCTGTCCAACACAATAATTATTTCTCTTTTTAGGAGGGTTTACTATTCTGCTCCTGCTTTTGAGAACTGTTTAGAAAACACGGAAGAATAGCAAGAGTTATTATATTAAGTTCTATTCTCTTTCGTGGCAAATTCTGGAGTCAGAAATACAGAAATTTTCTTCGCAGCATTGCAAAGTGTGAGCAAATGAGGAAGACGCTGCGTGGGAACAAAATAGTTTCATATCAGCCATTGTCATTTGAGCACGAATTTCCAAAAAAGATGAAAAAAATGATGTGAAAATCGTGTCTGTAGGGCAAACCACTCAAGAAATCACAAAGACTTGTATTTCGTATTCACATAGGCCCACCACACACAGCAACCACGTCAATATAATGTAATGCAAAGAGTTCTTAAAGATGACGACCGAAGGAACGAACGACGGTCCCGATTTTTTCTCATGTAGTACTTTCCACTTGTCCAACGACCTATTTCTACACTGGAGAAGTGGAAGCAACGTCGCAAAAAGGCTGAAAGAGTTGACGCTTTTCATCCAAAAAGAAGAGCTTGCTGCTTCTTTCCCTTATTCTTTTGTGTGCAGGGTAGGTTCAGCTGAAAAGTTTGCCTGTATGCCCTGATTGCTTCCAGCGACTTGAAGCTCTAGCTCATTTCTATAATTTATGATGGAGAGCTTCCAGGCTTGAGAATCAGCTATGAAAAACCCACCCAGTCGCTTCTCTCTCAGTTTCGGTGACACAATTGGATATTCGATACGACTGAAATGCGGGATTTCTGAGATGAACCTTTACCAAAATTCACTATTGGTATTCAAGTTAGAATACGATTCTGCTTGACTTGTCCCATTCACTTTCACTCACAAGTGAATTGATGTGATATTACATTTTACAAATGTCACTGCAGCCTTTATCGCTGTAAAAAAACTAGGTTTACTTATTAGTTTGTCCATTTTTCCTTATAAATATCTTAAACAGCGTTTTTTTAGTGACGGTTTCAAAATACAGAGAAAATGGGAAGCAACACAATAATGTAATGACACATCAAATTACAGAAAAGCGATCATGCAATCAAGGAAGCGAATAGTGAATCGTTTGTTAACGAAATAGTGCTGCATGTATGCATTGATGATGAGACGATGACGATGTGGGAGCAACCGGGGCATTTTGGACAGACAATAACGGGAACATGAATATTAAAAAAGAGTTCAAAAAGCGCCCTCGTTTCCTTTCACCGCTCGCCGAGACTCTACCTTTTCACTTTGTCTTTACAAATTCTCTGGAACTGATCGTTTCGCCGATGGGTTCAAGCGAAACCGTCAATCATCCCTGCCTTGTTGTCTACTTGAAGCTATTTCATAATTAATATTGCCTCTAGAGTCTACACGTCCGGACATACTTCAGAAGCTACTTGAACGCTCCTTATTGACCGTCATATATTCTTGGTTATTTCATTCATATGACGGCAATAGATACATAAACTAGGCGTCTAAGCGTGGAACAAATCATAAATATAATGAGTCTATTAACTTGGGCATTAACGATTAATACCTAATCGTGAAATGAAGTCACACAAAGCTTACTTATAAACATGCTTATGTAATAGTAGACTACAAAACTGAAGATCCTCCTCGTTGACCTAATACGAAGCCGAACCATCTCAAGACATTCATAAAGCCGTACTAATTGACGTGATATCGAATTCTCAAGAATAATAAAGGATAAAATAATTGAGACATTGGGAACATCTTAAATGCTACTTGAATAACAACTAGAAACTATTACTTGAGCATAACACTATAAACCTGCCATATAAATTCCTTTCCAAGCAGGATTTTGAGGATTCACGACTGGAAAGCTGGAAAGAGAGCTGTAAAAGCAAGCTTTCAGGGTTCAATCGGGAATCAACGTTTCTTCATAAAGACAAAGGTGGTGGTAGTAGTAGCATAAAATCATAATTAAATTTTCCTATAGAACTAGTGAAATGGCCTTTCTTCTGATGACTTGATTGGACGAAATCAACGCACGAAATTCTGGATTGGAATTTCCTTCATTGCACCCTTCTGAATGCTGACTCGTTAATTCGTATGGTTGAGTGAGTCCATCTCAATTTGAGAAAACAACGGACTTCGTTAGTTACTCAATTGTATCAGAGACAGTCACACAATTCTCTTTCATAATTCCATTAAAAAGTCTTCTCGTTCCATGTCTTCATGAAACAGAATGACATTTTACGACATTACACAAGAACAGTGCACGTTTAGTATTGACACTGACACTTACTGTCGTTACTGTAGTGTTGACAGTTGCATTAGGAGACGACACTGGAAAAGTATGTAAAATATAACATGGCAATGACAACGTGCAATTAAAATTACATCATACTTTATCACACAGAATTCAGAATGACTACATAAATGAACTGCTTGAAAGGCTTGAATACATGCCGTATAATTTACATGCAAATCCTGGATGGCATGACAGTTTCAAATACAGCAACAGCAATACAACATACAGGTTCATCACGTCAAGTTCAATGACTTGATTTGAAAGTTAATGATTGTTATATTGGGGGAACAGATTATTACCTTTTATTATAATCAAGGAAGCTAGGAAATATTATAACATATTTGATAAAAATTGCAACGGATTGATAATAATCGCAGGGACAAGTTACTGATTAAAGTACAGAAATAATCACTACTGCTAATCTTGCCGACTCCATGAAAAACGGGACAGGAAAAGAGGGCTGAGAAAAGATGGACAGGGAAAAAGGGCCTCTGGAAAAGCGGTCTGTGAGAAAAGATCATAAGGTGATCAAATCATAAGGTTTATTAAAGGTCCGACAAAACAAACATGGTAAGCCATATTTAATATTAATCAGTGCACACTAACATGACATAATTTCTCAGTGACTCCACAATGTCGTTGCAGTATGCAGTCACAAACATGACCATTATCACTTGGCTGCTGTAAGTATAAGTTGATATTTTCTTGTGTGGTATTCGAGTGTGGAACTGTGAACTGTGTCATAATTTTTTACATACCTTAATTAATTAATAATTAATTAATTTACACAAATAATTATTGTTTGTGTAAATTTGGCCATACTTGTAACATAACAATAACAAATAATCGAGGACAATGTATTTTGAGCTTGTTTTAATTAATAGTTGTTTGAGCTCTTCCAAATTATTTATAGCCATGTGGATCATTTTTAAACTACATGAAAATGTATGAGTTATGTAGATTGCGATTGCGAATTGACTGTTTTATTGTAATGTTTTATATGAACCCATGCGCGCGTCTTATTAGCAGTTTTAATTTAGTCATTTCTCTTCGTCACCCGTCACTGTTAACGTCCCAAATGGATAAGTAATATGTCCTGTTTCCTATTGATTAAACGGAATCCACGTTTAATTTAGCTGTCGAATCAACCTGCGACTCTGAGACGGCAGACCATAAGGCACAAACTCAATTGACATTGCAACTTGAAACGCTATGGAATGAATTGCGTAATTCGACGGTTTCATTATTACGAGTCTTCGAGACTTCTATAAAACGTAACAAAAGGGGTTCGCCACGACCAAGACGAGTAGACGACATTTACACAGAAGGCTGGACTAGGACTATGCAGCATGGAAAATTTAGGGCACAAGGTTGTCGACGACGATGTCAGTGTCGGGCTTTCCACTTTATGTGCGGTTATGAGCATTTCATCATTTTGCTCCTACATTTCATTTTGACATTAGTCAAATTTTGACGGAGCGTAGTCGGGAAGGAGACGGAGACGGAGTTACGAAGATCTAATAGTTTCACAAAAGTTGTTCGTACTACTATATTGATATTAGATCGCATCGACGGGGCGTTTTTAACATCCCATTTCTATAACATCCTAAGATTGTACAAAGTAGAAAGTAAGTAGTGTAGTACGATGTGCGATGCACACGTGCCACACACCCAGACGCACACATACGCTGTTATTTGATGTTTGATCTGTTAGAAGTTAGAGTTTATATAGGGATAGTTATTGTGATCACGTAGCATGTTGCTCTCTCTTGTTGTAAACGTCAGTTTGCAATAAATACGGTTTTGCAAAAGGTCTAATCTGATTGTGTGTATGTGTATGTGCACAGGATCCAATTTTGAAGGGAGGCACGCACGATCGACTTGGGAATCCGTGAAAGAGCAGCAGCACAACTGATTCATTATTGACAAGACGATTAAAGTTTGAATCCTCTTCGGTCGAAGAATAAGACTCAAGATTGCGCCTTACTTACGTGTCCCGAGAGGCATCATGCGAACCAACGCGTACAAGGCGGTCAGTGGAGTCAACCTTTTCCTCTCTGCAACCTCTTTTCTTCTGGCCTTTGTAGTTCATCCGGGTGAGTTTCACTTTCTAGTTATATCCGAATTCCATAGTATCCCTGTAATTCCTTAGAATGTTTCATGTCAGAAAAAAAGTGAAAAAATTGAAAGTACTATAGTTTTATAGTTTTATAGTATAGTTGAATGAAACGCTGAGTATTTCCAGTTAAACTTAAAACAGTTCTATAGTTCTTCAGATATGCAAAAGTGTATGCAAATGGTAAATGGCGTTAGTACCCCTTTCTATAAGGTACAACCGTACAACACTAGTAGAAGAAGACATGTTTTTAGTCATGTTGGCATAAGAAAAGTTTCGTCTGCATTTTTACAAGTATTTTTGTGTCCTTTACGTGCACAAAAGAAGCTGGAGGACATTAGTGCAAAAATCCCTTCCTGTCCGCCTAGTATAAGTTCCGGAGGTTTTGCCTTTTCCGTCCTTAATGACACAGTTCACTCCAAGTCACTCCCGGTCCATTGCATGTTTGACACGAAGGCACATAAATTACTCGCATGGACGTTTTCTTTCTCACACGCAGTTCTGATATTCGTCCTCGTCCATCTTCTCTCTTTCTTATATTACGTCCTACATTGCTTTTGTGAAGAAAGCTCAAATTATCCTCCCCAATCCCAATAGCCAACTCGCACATATCATGCGGGCCGGTGGAGCAGTGGGTGTTCTGAGTCCTGAACACCAACCAGTGTTATTGCTCGAGTTTTCGTCTTGTGATCAAAGCACAGGGGTCCAGTGATTATTCCCCTGTAACTCCAGATGCTCTAGAAATTTTGCTCTTCGAGGACAGTTTTTATACAGCGAATTGCACTCTCAGTGCTAAGGTTATAAGGGCACGAAAGTGTGTGCCACTCATACACTATACCCGCAAAAATGTAACACGAGCACACTCTTTTCCTTGTACAAAAACCTTTGAACCTTCTCCAAACCACAAACCGGGTAATCTCTCTCAAAAAATAGACCGGACTTGACTTGACTCTTGACATTTGAGTACCAAATCACAAAGCACAGCAGCTGCAGCCACACACAAAAGCTCAAACACAAACGGGGGCAAAAATGTCTAGTACCTTCATATAACGCTTTTGCTTCTGATTCCCTGTGGAAAAATCGCGACTGGAGCCCATTTGAGCTCTTTCTTTACCTTACTCAACAACTCAAGTAAAAAACTGGGTGAGAAGCGAGATTTTTCTATTAACGCTCCTTACTTCAGCTCAGTCTAAAGCGCCCACTTAGTCAGGACAGCAAAGAGACTGCACCCAAAGTAAAATGGGGCATGTCATCACCATTATTCTGTACATTTTAAAACCCAGTGAAAGTTACGAAACCTGTTTGCTAACACGGAAAAGAAACCTTCAAGAATCTAATCATCTGTCATCGCCAGACTTTTTCATGATATATAAATGTACACGTTTTATGGCTTTCAAAGTTTTTACAAACATGTCTAGACATGTTTTACAAAATGCTTAAGGTATGCGATGCATATGGTTCAGATCTTTCAATCCAATTTGGTCTTTGGAGTTCATTTCAGACCACTTTTCTTTTTGATTTTTGCGCTGTTCTGTCCTATTTTTACAATCCGCTCCTGCTGTCCTGCTGCGCAAAAGCTGTCCAGGAGAACAGAAAAGGTTTCCGTTTTTTTTAAAACTAAAAACATTACAATGCTAAGCAAATGTCAAAGTAGAGCTTTCTGTCACTATATTTTGCTGGAGAAAGAAAAAGTGTGGTGGAAGCAGGCATTTGTTGGCGCTATAAATTGTATGCCCCGTTCGAGTTAAACTGGACAAGTGAAGGAGCGAACGACAAGGTTTTAGAGACGCCGTAAGAATAAAAGCTGAAAATGACTGTGTCCACTTGGACTTTTAGTTTGCCTGAATGACTGTTCCGCACAGTCAAAAAAATACTTTGGGCCACTTTGACGTGTTTCTTTTAAGAGTGTGAGCTGTGAGGAGATAAGGGTCAAGCGCTACTGTAAACAGTTCCAACACAGAAAAGCATTCTGGAATATGTACGTATTAGATGAAAGAATGCACTTTCTACAAAAAAGGGAATGTGGATATGTGAAAAGACGTTGTCCATGTTGTAAAGAAAGAGAAGGGAAAGTGGAAGAGAGCAAGTAAAAGGATTGCATGCATGTTTGATCTGATCTGAAGGAAAAAGCTTTCTCTTTCTGTCTTTGGACGTTTTTCGCCTTTTCATGTGTGGAGAAAAGGGACTCGGTCTGGCACTCAAAGAATACTTACAGTAGTATTAGCTTCATCTTCACACTCAAATGTAATATATGAATGTGATCCGTAAACCGTCAGCTGGAGCGCTTCCCAGATTCCCGATATGAATACGAATAAGATGGAAGAGTTGGCATAACAGGACTACTTCGCTTTGCGTCTAGCCTCATTTTGTATAGTCACTGGACTTTATATCGTGAGGTCACAGTCAGATAGAATAATAAAAAAGGTGTCTAGAGCCCACACTGTAGAATGTACATAAGTTCGTATCTCTCCAAAAGTGTGCTGATATTTGCTGCAAATCGTTTCTTTTCCCTCCGGTCCTTTATACAGTTAAGCCTTTTCCGGGTTATCTTTTGCTGGACAGCGAGGCAATAATGGATGGTGATGGAATGGGACGTGAGCACAAGGACGTGAGTCTACGGGCCCAGTCCTACAATCTGTAATCGCCCTTTACCTTTCCTGTGTTTTCTTTATGGAGCACAATGTGGCTTCTGTATGACACAGGTAATGCAATTTAGTCAGGTAGGCAATTTGACAAAAGGGACGGATGACACAAGCACACTTTCAACGGAAAGGCGAATGGGAATAGACATCCGGATAAATCTACTTCACATCCTTTATGCCTAGGAATTTCAAAGGATATTGAACACGCGTTAAAGAAAAAAAGAGCCAATCTTACAGCAACCAAGTCCATATTGCATTTTTTCCTCGAGATTTTCTTTCACAGATTTTTGCTTGCCTTACCAGTTTACCACCAACACTCTCTCTTTATAGCATTATAGCATATAACCTCTATGTATCAAAATCTTTCAAAGAAGGAGAGAAAGTAACAATCAAGAATAATGGCCTATCACTTGACCGTAAAGTGCAAAGGGGATTTCTTGACATGAACATGAAAGGATGAGAATGCTTTTCCTATAGAATGCAATTTTCCAACAAATGTGGATGAATGGAGCCAGCAACGAGATGCATGCTCTAATGCTACACCCTACAACATTAGTATATCATGCCTAATATTGTATGTAGCACACAGCACACTTATATAACATTATTACATCATTCACATGAGAGTCGAGACCACAGACGAAAGGGGGAAAAGAGGTCATTTGATATGAACATTTTCTCCATTTTATTCAGAATTGGTTCCAAAAATACTTTCACTTTCATAAATGAAACACCATTTTGTAACAGCGTGATCAAGTTATTGCAATATTCTCCTTTCACTCGCTCTCCCATAGTCATTTCATTTCCGGCATTTTTTCTCCGGGCTCCAACATTTTTGGTGTTGCAATCATTGTACAATATTACATGGGAAAGGATTTCTAATGTTACAATTTCAATCCTATCAATTAATAATGTTAAAAACTTTAATTACGTTACAAAATAAAGTAAACAAAGATTCATTTATTTCTGCTCTTGAATAGGTGAATAAAACATGTGTATTTATAGTCGGAAGAATTGTCGTTTGATTTGATTTTATAATTCTATTCCTTATTTACTATAATCAGCAATGAATCATGAAAGTTGATTTGACTTGATTCCAGGACTTCAACACCAGCCTCGAATGCGTCATGGAAATTGGAACGGGGATGGATCGGTTCCGTTACGACATCAACATTCTTCTAGTTTTGACGACCACCATCGACACAACCGAAACAAGCAACAGGAGGCTCCATTTGAAATCACGAGTGGAAGCATGAATCTCACAGTTCCTTTGGGCGACACGGCATTCCTCCGATGCTCTGTGCTCAACTTGGGTGAACGATCTGTAAGCTTTTTCCCCAAGTCTGTTTTCCACAAATGGATTTTTTAATATGCTTTTCCATTTCCATGCACGAATGTAGTATGTACCAAAAAAGGAAAACTAAATGATATTGCAAAAAATGCTCGAGTTTATTCAGCCATTTCATTGATGTTTTGTATAGTTGTCCTGGATCCGACAGAGAGACTGGCACATCCTGACGACTGGAAAAGCGACGTACACTAATGATGAAAGGTTCCATGTTCTCCACACTGAAGGAACGGACGACTGGACGCTGCAGATTAAGTTTGTGCAAAAACGGGACAACGGCACGTATGAATGTCAGGTACTATGAAAGCCACTTTTTTTGCAGTATTTTCTCTCTTTTTCACGAACTGCTGCTCTTGTCCTATTTATTTTTTTCTTCTACCCACTCTTTTGTAATTCTTTGTGAATTCTGGCTCCGTGCTCCGTGTTGTATAATATCGAATATGTATATAAGATACTCTTATATAAGGCAACTGCTTTATTATAATGGCTTTGCCGTTGTTATTATTATATTTCACACGTCACTTCATCCATAGAATCCAACGAGGACGACTGACGACGACGAAAATACGATTCAAACCCAAACCCACTTTAATTGACTGTGTTGTCTGCACAGATGAAAAAGTCAGGAATCAAAATTCACTCAAGCGTTTTGTTTGCTTTTGAAGTGAGTTCGGGACATTTTGGTGCGCAGATAGGAAAAACAATAGTCTCTGAAGTAGAACTTTGAAGGATGAAAACAAAGGATTTAATTGGGTCTATTAGAGGAGCCGCCCACACAGAAAAAAATTTCGTTCCGCATTTGCGGTTACTTGTTTTATTAAAAATAATGAATTTTGCGAATAAACTAGTAGTAAGTAGGGTGTAAACGACTACGCAGTGAGCATTAGCGTTTCTTCTGCACTGAGATTACTTTTGAGTGAGACAGACAGATTCCAAAAAAGTGAAACGAGAATGGAATAGTAAATAGGAAACCTACTTCGTACCTGTCGATAATTTAATTAAAGATCAAATGGCACAACGCGTGAGTAAACAAGGTTTGTGTGGTACAAAAGCTTGCGGCTGTAAAACTTACACACAGAATTTTGGACGAAAAAGCATATTTTGCGTTTCAGAGGAGACAGTTTCCCTGAAATTCACTTTTACACAATTTCAACATTTCTTTCGGTTGGGATGCTCACAGTCCTTGACGCAATAATGTTTTGTTGACAAGCTGACAAGCGTCAAAAGGAGTAGCTTTGACTTTGGAATTGGAATTGAAACCTGTGAAGCAAAACGCAGTCCCTTTCACAGAGAAATTATTAATGTTACAGCATTTCAGATGTGATGAGAACGCATTAGAATTCGGAACTTGATCCCTAAAATTCCCGAGTGAGTCATGGAAAGACACTGACTGTGTGCGACAGGATAGGATGTACACTCTATGTCACGTTTCTCTTCGGGTTACAAGTTACGACAAGGACAATATTGCCATTTTGGTTCTCCAAACGCACTTTCCACCCGCAAAATTGCACACGTGGAATGATGGATTGGGCACGCACTTCCGTCTGCTTCCATCAGAAACTTCCACACATTTTCTACACACTGTAGTATTTCACAAGTCGTCCTCTGCCGTCTCAAAACCCCGAGCGGTCCGTGAATCTAAATGTCTTTTCAGCTTTTAATTAAACGTGTGTGCGTAGACACAGTACCCAATTTGCTCTCCGAAGGCAAAAAGACAAGACATACCTTATTTCAGTCGTTTAGAAGCTTTTAATGGGAAAATGTCTCTTTTGACTTTCCAGGTTTCAACTGGAACGGGAATTGCATCTATGCTTGTACATCTTCACATTGTCACACCGGAAGTGTTCATTTTGGGTGAGTTATGAGGCCAATCACGAATAAATGAAGTTTTAATGTGTTCATTTTGCTTCATGTCATACGTCAATGGATTACTCATTCCATTTGATGGAATTTTAAAATTAATCAAACGGTCGAAAATCAAAAACCTATTTTTAATTTAAAATTGAGATTTGTATTGTATAACTTAATAATTTTAGGAAACGGCGAATATCATGTTGAACAAGGAAGCACCATTAATCTCGTCTGCATTGTGGAAAAGGTGAGTTTTTTTTGGTGAAAAACAATTCAAAAATGCACAAAATTCTCTAAAAATATACAAAACTGGAGGAAAGGAGAGACAAAATATTTCGTCGTCCTCCTCCCGCCTTTAACTTTGCATAATCTACTCAACCGCTTGATAACATTACTCAGTCTTGTTGACTTCGTTAGATGCATTTTCTCTCTTCTTGTGATCTCTGATTTTTTAGAAGAACACAGAAACTAGACAAAATTTACTTTGTATCGCGTAGTACTTTTTTTCAGTACTTTTTTGAAACTTGAAAAGTGTATGATAAAGATAACTTTTTGGGGGGTACAGTACAGTACATTACGTATATTTGAGTAGTGAGCGTACTATGTTTTGTATGCGGCTTTCACTCAAGTTGAGTTAGTACTTTCGTTTTTTTTATATGTAGACGCTGTGTTGTGTCGCTTTGCATTCTACCCTTGCAGTCTAGACTTTGATTAAGTTTCCCTCCTGTAGCCCACGCACTCATGATGTCCAACATGTTGCCTTGAGTCTTACGCATACGCCTCCAAAATAATATAAAAAAATCTCTTTACTCTTCTTGGCAAGTCAAAGGACACGGGGAATGGGAAATAAAGTCAACGTTTCTCCCAGAAAACGTGACCTGTACTGAATAGACCCAAAAGGATACTTTTACTACGGGAAACAAGGGGAATCCTGGAATCCATATGCTTTCCTAGTCATCGTCTTGGTTTGGTTGTTCGTTGTTCCATTCCAAAAAAAAATGCATTACGCATTTACTCACGCACGTCTTGTCTCCCAAATGTCTCCCCTTTCTCTCCAGGGTTTTTTTAAGATTATACCCAAAGATAAAGGACACATCTTGTTTCAGTCCATACAATTTTGTTTTGCTTTTTATTTTACTTGAGCTTTTAAAGATTCACCCTTCAGAGATTTTGAGAATGTTGAAGGGAAACTTGAGTTTTGTTGGCACTTTTACTTTTTTGCAAAAAAAAATGTTATACAAAACGAAAAAAATGTCAAAACGCATGAGGAATGAAGCGAGCTGAAAGAAGCAGGAACATACTGCGGTAAAGGAATTTATGAACGTTTTTTGGGTGACAGTTTTCCCATACGTAATCAGACTACTTGTTAGTCGCTCAAGGAATCCACAGGACAAGGCGCAGTGGCCAATACATAAAAGAAATATTGTCGCGCCCCATGGTTTATTGTCAAACTTTTGCGACATAAAAATGGGCTAGTGAGATAAGAGAGTCCCGCCGTTGCTTCATGTGAGCTTCCCTGGACTTCTTAGTATGTTGTATGTACTTTGCTTGTCATCCAGAGGGACTTTATACCTTCTTCCCATGGTCTCAAGTCATCAAGAACCAGCAGAATATTTAATGGTGCGTCGTGTGCCATGAGAAAAATGCCCGGGTTTTTATGTTACTTGGCTCTGTGTTCCTTTGCACGGACAGATGGATTTTGTGTCCCGGTCACGGCCTATGGCTTGCGGCTTCCAAAAAACCTTAAACAAGATAGTAGCATTGCGTTTGAACACTTTCTCTATAGCTTACGATAGCTTACAATATATAGTTTGTAGGCCAACACCGTAGAATCCGCAGTGATTCAACGAAACATACGCTACAGAACAACCAATATGCCACAGCTGATGAAGATGTGCTTTTTGTAGTGTTGTTCACTTGTGAATACTCAATTCACTGAATTCGCTCCTACGCTCTCCGCTCTCCTCTCAAAAACATCTTGTATTATAGACACAAGAAGATCCAAAGCAACTGACCGACTTTCCGGAAGCTTTTTTATACTCTTGTGGAATCGGCTGCTTACGAACTCTTTCTTTTCTCACGACCAGGAGCAAGTGAAAGAAAACGCATTATAATGTATGTTAAAGGGTTCAAAGGTCCTTGGGGCTTATGTGAACGAACTGCTTTAGGATTTTGGGAAGATCTTCTCCGGGTCACATGTATACAATATTACTGCTTTTTATGTGCTTTTTATAGTAAATGTAGTGTAACAGTGAGAATTGATGCTATATGTATTTCATTTTGGAGAAAGAGAACGCAATCCTCAAAAGAAAGCAAACGCATCTTGTGGTTTCAACTGGACAATAATGGTATATGAAGTATATAATGGTAAAAATAGAGCGTAACTTGATGTGTTGTTTGTGTGATTGTAATTGTTGTTGCAGAGTCCAAAGCCTCCAGAGTACATCTTTTGGTTCCACAATGACCGAATGATAAATTATGGTAGTTCCCCTGACCTGAGTGTCCACACGGAACCGGGCACAGGGAAAACGCATTCAAGACTGACTATTCGCAAGGCTCATTTGTCACACAGTGGGAACTACACCTGCAAAGCTGCCAATGCAGACCCGGCATCCATTCTCGTCTTCGTGTCTCAAGGTTTTTCCCTTTTATTACCTTATCGCCTTGTTTTTATTATAGTATCACTCAATCCTGCTCCACCTTAGCATTACCGCAAAGCTCAAGTAATGAGAACACGATTGGGTTTACTGGTTACGGCTTATGTTACATTGCATTGAGTTTACATGTCGTCTTCCGTCTTCCCATTTTGAACAGCTTCAACCTTGTGAGATCCCGAAAATTCGGGTAAATCGTCGATAAAAAGTTGCTCAACTCGTTTCTGTTCCCCTTTTGTGGAGTCTGAATGACTGCGTGCCACGACGCACGTTTGCCATTCAAGACTACGCAAAATGGCAAAATGGCCCATTATGTCGCTTTTTGCCCAATCCAAACTGCCAATTCTCCGCTCAATTCGGTCTTTACTCCACTGCAAACAGCATTAGCTGTACTGTTCACGCTGGGGTAATGCTAGGAAAGGAGTAAAACTCGGATTTTTGTGCCGTTTTAGTATGCCTACGTCAAGTTTGTGACTGCCAACTGCCACAAACTCAACTGACAACCTGTAACAGTCTCTGTACTGAACTAGTATTACATGTACTTTAGCAAAACCGCCAATAACGATTTCTCCTATATACTTTCCTAACTCAAATATTGGAAAGTACACGAACTGCTCTTTATTGTGCAAGATCACAAGGCACAAATCTTTTTTTCTTTTCGGCCAATTTCTAAGCAAATTCTCTGGTGAAAGCTCAAGTGGAGAAAGGCACGCAATGCCTCTTTGACTTGACTGTAAGGCCTATTTCCCCATCCCTGGAGCCACTTTGCCCCATATACCCCAAATTCTCCAGGAAGGTATTACAGCCTGCTGGCTCATTCAACGTTTCGACCATATTCTGAGAGAGGAAATCATTTATTTTGATGTGGACCCATTCCCTGTTTAAACATGCGAGGGTCTCTGTGCGTATTTGCATTGGGACTTGCGGATTTTATTACATCTCTCTCTGCCTCGACAGTATAAATACGAAGGGACTCTGACGGAAAGGACAATTCACATAAGCCACAGTGTGGCACAGTCTGTGTGGCAGATTTGTTCCACATTCCCTGTTTCCTCCCATCCACAGAACACAGTAAAGGCAATTTGTAATTCCGTTCTGTACTTTGCAGCATCCGGCTTATTCACCGGGGACCAGACGGCCGCCATCCACCAACAGCATAAGACCACGTCGTCGTCGTCCTCTTCCAAGTCGTCCTCTGACTCATCATCATCATCGTCGTCAGCAGCAGCGGCGGCGGCCGCCGCCGCCGCGGCTGCTGGTGCTGCTTCACGAGCATCATCATTATCATCAACCATCGGACTAGTCAACTCCTATGGGAAACATTTATTTGTGCCTTTTTTCCTCCCTTTTGTGCTCAGTGTGGCCTCATCCTATGCGCCCATTCCACGCTAACCAGCCCACAAGGACGGTGTCCTCACAAGCACGAGTAATGACAACATTTAAATTACAGATGAGGCTCTTGCACACACCACAACGAGATGACAACAAATGACTTTTTTCCCTTGTCATGTCGCTCTTTGTCGCTTTTTCCCCAAATCTCATCTTGTGTGTGCGTTCGTTCCATATTTGGATTTTCATGCGAGACTGCGAATGCGAGCGAGATGCTCCTCCTTTAAGATTTCTCATCTTCACTCTCAGCTCTTCAAAAACGTGATATCGGGGGAATTCGACACTATAATACATTCAACACTTCAATATGTGCGGAAAAAATCTGTCATCTTATACTATACAATCTTGTGCTCATATGTCCCCTAACAACCTACAGCTTGAATGAAAGAATGGACTCTTGTTATTAACAGATAAAGTTGAAAACTGCTGTGTAGAAGTAGACTCAGAGACAGAGACTACAAACTATAAAGTTCTCCTATCGTGTGCGTCGTGTTCCGTAACTTCAACAAAGACTTTGCGTCTTACAAAGTGTGAAAAAGACTTTTTTTTGACTTTTTTGAAACTCTCTCCTCTCTCCTACTTGTGTGAGCAACTGTGACTCGGAGTCAGTCACAAGACTTACAATCGCGAGAATATTGCAATTTCCCTGTCTTTCTTTTTATTCTCATCAGTGTATCAAGTGGAAAAAAGTAGGAAAGTCATGGACTTTCATTCTCATTCGTACTGTTACAATTACAAAGCAAACCTCTCGTTCCCTTTAGCTTCCTTCATCTTCATCTCTTTCATTACAAATACTTCCTTAATTATTATACGTAGTTGTACCCCAAGCGTCCTGTCATTTCATTTCATGTTGTCGACTCCCTCTTTTCCCTAAAACACTTTCATGTTCGCGTATCCTCTAACTGCTTACGGCTGTTACAAACTACTGCGTACTTATGTCCGTATGCTTAATACATTTTAGATGGTTTCTCTGTTCTATATAAGATACTAACAGATACTAACATAAATTATAATTACATCCGAGTTTCCTTATTATATTAAAAATTAAAATTATAAATATTAATCAATGTATAGAACAATGTCTTTAATTAACAATATTAATTATTAAATAAATGTATTACAATTACATTTTACATTGTGTCTTGTGGCTAAAAAAGGTCTAAAACCGTCTGAACGTCTCAAGCAGTAGACCAGGTCGTAACTATTTATATTTAATTTTCGACTGTTAAAGTATAGCAAAATGAACACAATTAGTACGGCATTTTAGTATTGTGTTGCTCTGCATTCATTGGTTTGAAGGACGCTTCGTCTTCATCCCTCTAATGTATTGTCCAAGTTTTTAATGCGGCTTTGACTTTCCCAGGCAAGGAAAATGAGGAGAGTTTGGAAGCTCCAGGTAAGTTGCAAGTGGTCCCTGAAGCCAGATGACGGAAGGGTGTAACCGGATTTGAGTCATTTTTACCCGTCTACACCAAGTCACGGCGGAGTGTCAGGAATATTTGCTTTTGGTTCCAACACGGTCAAAATTGCCACTGAAACTGGTTTCGGAAACCCGGGTTTGTGTGTGTATGTCAGTACACATGATGTGGAAATAAAAATTTATTGTCAGTGTTGGCTCAGATGGGACTTCACGTGAGTCTACTCTACGACTCTATCGTATGCAAGTTCTCGTGTCCCATGTTTTGATAATCTTCTGCTCACCGCCACCGCCTTCAGATGGGCATCTAGACGCTCGGAAATCATCGCAGTCAAAATTCCGACTTTTATAACAGTCACTAACTTTGACCAGCGCTTATGCTTACGTTTTGTTGCCTCTCTGCATTGCGGAAGTGAAGCCTTTTTATTATCATTTTTTAAAGCAGTAGACAACTTTTTGTCGCCAATGCCATTTTTTTAAAAAATATATTCATTACAGTTTTCCTTCTTTGCATACAAAAATTTTGTTATGTCTACGGGACGGGGAATGTGCTGATGCAAGCTTTGAAGAATGCTTCTCCGATAACTTTTACCACAAACAACCATTGCATATTTTTCGTTGGGACTTATGGAAGGAATGTGGAGTGGATGGAAAATGAGCAATTTTTGTGTTTATGTAGCAATGGCGAAATGGTACATTTGTCTGAAAAATCATGATTTATACAACAAAGCAAGGAGAAACAATGGCTGATTTCCACACATCACATCACGCCATGCTGACACTATGCAGGAAGGACGACGCGTGTGTAGGCTCCAAGTGCAAGTATACAATAAAATTGATTTAAGTAAAGCTAAAGCTTATTGAGACTGAAATGAGAAGAATGAGGTTGAGAGGAGCCCAAAGCAAGTGGAAATACTACGGAGTTCGTGCTTAGGAAAACTTTGCATGTTGTGCACTTTGTGAAGAGAAAAGCGTGAGTTGAACTGTGACTGTGTGAGTGCTCTCGACGCTCAAGTCTTCTCTCATGTAGGAAAAGCAGAGGAAACTCGTCCGGAACTGAGAGAGAGAGCAGTCCCACGGAGAAAGCGCCGAGTCGGAGAAAAGATAAGCAAATTCTGAGGGTGATTATCGTCAGTACGGGATAATTTCCGAGGCGAGGCTCTCTTTTCCAGACTCTGACAAATCCGTCGCTCTCTTCCATTTCTTCGTTCCTCCAACCCATTTCTCTTTTCCTCCAAATGAAAGAAAACTGACCCAGTTTTCTTATATACTTACACAAGATTTCTATGTTGCGAGTCACTGCTTTAAACTTTATGCAGTTTACGACATCCGCACACTTCTCCATTTCCAAACTTCAATTCGGCGAGACGCGAGACGAGGACTGTGCTGCATTCCTGGATGTTGGGTAGTAGTCCAAAATGAACTCGAAAAAGATCATCAAGCTCAGTCTTTGCAATCACAAAATCTCAAGGAAACCTCTCTATCCGAATGACAATAACATTACGATCAAAAGATTAATTAAGATTAATTACCTACTTTTAAAATAATTATCTTCAAACTTAAGTCTAATCTGATTTCTCCATTTGACCACCAGCATTAGCTTAACAGAATCAACACTTTTTGAAACCACAGTCCTTTAGGGTTGAAGCCAAAACCTTCCGGTGAAGTTGTCGTTCGACCACACTTCATATGATTTGTAACTGCATTTCTGTTATGAAATAAAGTATGATATACTCTTGCTTTGATAATATAACAAAGCGAATGTATACTAAATAAAAATTCATCCTGAGGACTGACTGCAAAAAGAAAATTGCAAAATAAAAGAATCGAATTGCTTGGAACGCCATAGCGGTCGAGAATGAGTTTTTTTGCATGGATTTTTTTTGCGCTTCGTTCCGGAGCACATCATCAAATGCTTGTTTCTCGTGTGCGTGAAGTGAATGAGAGAGTAATAAAAAAGAGGGAAAGATGCCACGGGCACCTCCAACTAGTCGCCTCCTCGTCTTATGTGTGACTGTCACCAAAGTTGTCTCTTCTTCGAGGGGAAGCGAAATTGCAGGAATCACAGAGTCAGAGTAGTAGTTCACAAGACTTCACATTGAACCGGCACAGTGTGTACCCGTGCCCAAACACAACCCACAGTCTCAAAGTCTCATCTTTGGCCTGAGAAAACGTCTCCAACTTTCATTTCATTTCCTCTCTTCACTTTCTCTTACTTTCCCCTTCTCCACTTGTGAATGTGAATTCATTCTTTGGAATTGCAAAATTGGAATCGGGCCGAGCCCAGCTTAACATGAGACATCTCAAGAGGCAATCATACGCTGCCAGTATACGAAGTCGTCATTGCTTTGACTTTTTTTTCGAATCTATTCTAAAACTTCCGCCCTTGCTTCGAGTTCGAGGTTTGCGTAAAATGCCAAGAAACTTTACACATGTCTATCCCACGAATAACAAGGAAACCCTACAACTGACATGATTTTATAACAGCTATTTTCGACGCTATTTTCATGCGCTCACAATCCGATAAAGTTCATGGTAAACTTTAGTCGTTCATGATGAAAAAACTGGATGATGCTTATCAAATGAAGGTTCCATTTTCCTGCGTTTTCTACACATTTATAGATTCACATTAGATTTTGATCTTTAATACACACCTTCTATAGTCTGTACTTAACATTTTATAATCATACTTTTCGTTACCGTTACTTTTGAAGATTATTCGCAGGTAATTTGATTCGTGAGCGATATTCAGAGTGGAGTCACCTTGTACCGGGTTTCAATCATTGTTTGTGATTTCAATGCTTATGATTATTTTTTGGCAGCAGGAATAATGGACTAAAAGAAAACAAAACAAGGTAATGCATTGTTAAATCAATCGCTCCGGAAAACAGTCAAACTATATGCATTTGCTCATGTAAAATTATGCATTCATGCACCATTGCATTGTGTCCTACACAATACTTTCAAAATCAAAGTTTACTTCACTTGAGAGTTGAGATTCCCTTGGAAAAAACTATAAGCCTTGCTTCCCGTTTTTCCAATGATTGTGACATGTCATGTATGATTTGGTTGTCAAATTGAAGAAAAAGTAGAGCGCTTTCCATCCGCCTTTCTGCTTTGGTGAACTTGTACAATTTGTTACGAGTCTTTCCTCTTCGTATTCTTCTTTTCAAGACGTAGACGGAAAGAGTGAATTGTCTTCAGACTACAATTCTCATAAGTAAAATCTGTGCGAGGATGCGAGCAAAAATAGATTTCCGTTGGATTTATAAGAAGATATACAAATACAAATATGATTCTTATGAACTGGAGCAGAAGGACAGACACACTCATTCAGTTCCCTCTTTCCTGGTGCCACTTCCCTTAAATTCTGCATTCATCTCCATTCCTGGGACTGTTGAAAAGCATAGCATATAGAACTAGTAACAGTAACCAAACAGTAACAGGGAACTTTCTTCCTTCCAAGCTTACCCGTTCTCGTACTTACAATTTATGAGAAAACACTACTAACTACGCAGCACTTTGGTAATAAAATGGAGATAATTTTTGGTGATATGAGTTGTTGCGTTGTAAAAATTCACAAATTCTATCAAAGCAAAGGCAGTAAAGGCACACCGCGTTAATGTTATTAAGCATTACAAAAGGAAGATTGGGATTGAATAAGGAGATTTGAGACTTGAGAGTGTTTATGGAAAAGTGTCATGAGCATTGATTGTTGGAGAGAGCCAAGCAGATGTGTATATAGATGTTCGCATGGTGTATAGGATAATATGGAAAAAAGACAAATGCGAAAGGAACTGTTAATAGTGAAAGTGAAGGCGGAATTTACAGTTTCCAACAAGTAGGATTTGGCATAAGAGGAACTTGGAGAAGAATGGACAAATGGTGCTTGAGAAGGAGTTTGAACAGTAGCCGGAAGCACATTAGGCAAATCCAAAGTGTAAAACTCGTCCAACTGTGAAGCTCGTCGCGTTTTGTTGCACTGAGGCAGAACAACGGACAAGTCTTCTCTTTCCGAATTTCAGGGAGTCATAATGGAGCCTCAAGCCGAAAAGGAGGGAAAAGAAGAGACGCGAGAGTCTCTAATACAAATTGAACAGCGGCGACTCTCATCTCAACGGATGGAGAAAAGGAATAAGGGAAAAGGACGCTACTGGAAAGAGAGAGAAATGATTTACAACGGGAACGGCGAGAGACCAGAGGAATTTTCAGACGACCCGGAAACGAATGGTTAATGGAATAAGTGGGAAGCCTAAAAGCAAGCTGTGGGGAATGCTCATTGATTTATGGGCTGTTCTTAATTCCCAGACTCTAATTCTCCGAACCCAAACCCCTCAAAATGCCCGGCATCGAAGGAATGCTCGCTAGTCCTAAACGTTGTATGTGTGAAAGCCCTCGTAAGGTCGAAGCATGTATCGTCAGCGTCAGCCGTCAACAGTGCTCCGAATGCGAATGTGATGCGTAGGACAATTTGCATTTCGCATGCATTCCATTCCAACACAAGCGTCTTTTCATTCTTTCCTGCGAAACGCTCCAGATCCCGCTATCGCATTTTACAAATGGCACATGAGAGTAAGAATCGTGACATGCTAATGCTCTTCCTTAATATTCTCTAGCTCCAGTTCCAAAATCCCCATTCCTCTCCCTCCTTATATCTATTACAATAACTTTGATTTCGAAAAGTGCTTGAATTATCATAGTTTACATAAGAAGTATTAGTAGAAAATGAACATTGTGTTTCTTCGCTGCTATATAACTAATGGCAAATCCTAACATTCCGTTGCGTTGTGCCTTGGTGTCAGATCGAAATAAATGTCCAAAATGTAGTCACTGTACTTGTTTTTAAACACAGACCTTATTTTATTAGACCTTCAAGTATTTTCTTACAAAAAGGACAAAATTAGCCATCCTTGGTTAGACTGTCGGTCATTTACTGCAAAAAAAGAATAAGAAAACAAAGTTAGCAACCTTCCAAATCACAGTCAATAGTTTCAAACCAAACTGAAACAACCAAAAATCAAGATTCGCAAAAATATTAACTGCGGCAGTGTTAATAAATGAGTAAAACGTAAAACCACTCTTTAAAAATAACGAATCAAAATCTACTATTAATTTCATTAGAGAAACTACAAAACCGCTATATAATCAAAGTTGAGTGCAGTCAAATAAAAATTATTGTTAATGTAAAACACAATATTAAACAATGCGCAAAAATGAGTAGTGTTCTATAGGCTCTAATATCCAGCAGTGCAATTTGTAAACTGAGCCAAACGTGTCAATTTGACAAGCTGCACATTATGAAACAGGTCACCTTGTAGAAATTAGAATAATTCCAACACCAACCAGTCGTATGTACATTTTACTTTCTCGCCTTTTTTGTCATGTACAACATAAAAACCCATTAAATTACACCATTTCCAAATTTTAATTTCATTGAATTAAACAAAATTAACTCACCTTCTTCGCTGCAGCTTGTCCAACCTTGGCTTTCTTTGTTCCTCTGACCTTCTTCATTCTGTTCTTTCTTTCCTTACGCTGCTTACGGGTGGTCTTGCCCTTCTCATACAACCCATGCTGTTTTAAAACAAAATTACAATCATATTAATACCATTTCCCACTGCTCCCATCCCATCCCATCAAAAACAAATAACAATTGACACACTTTTGAATCGTACAACTCGCATCAAATTAGCAATTCAAAAGGAATGAAACATATTAATAATGATTAAGGTTCCCTTACTCGTCCCAGTCTGTACTTGGGTTCGAATTTCTTGGCGACATCAAGGGTGTCGTAGATAAGAGCAAATCCTGAGCTTCGACCACCACCAAATGCAGTTCGGAATCCAAATACAAAGACAACATCCGAAGTAGTCTTATATAACTTAGCCAATTTCTCCCGAATCTCCGTCTTGGGTAAACTGGCCCGGCCTGGATGAAGAACATCAACCACCATTTGTCGTCGGCTCAAAAGTTTATTGGACATAAACTTTCTTGTTCTAATTGTAGCCGTCGCGTCCGCCTAAAACAAAACATTACATATAGATTAAACATGTTTATTATCATACCATTTGAATACAAAATTCCTAAACCTGAACTCAAGCATCAAGCTCAACTAAACCAAACTAATACAATACAATATATTACATAATATATAATCAGAATGAATTGCCCTTTTTGTTATCCTAATGACCAATTAAAATAATCCTGAATCTCTATTTCAAATTATACATTTCTAAAGTGTCAAAACTACTTTCAAAATACGACAGCAATTTTATTTTACCGACTACCGATTACTACCAACGCGTCATAATGCCAACCAGTAATACGGCTTTTTCAAAAGCCGGATAAAAACTAAAATAAATAATTTGTAACTCCAAAAATAATTCGACTAAATAGAAAAACGCATTTCGAACAGCTCACCATGATGAAATGACCTCACTAGCTAATTTTTGTCACTGCAAAATCCGAATGGAAACGTGGAAAATGAACAGATTGACACAACTCCAGCTTGGGAACAGCGGAAGATTGGACCACACGGTCTGGCTTTGAACTAAGGGCGCGTTCCTCTGTACAGCCAATAGTTAAACTTGAGAACCCCATTCCCATTTCCCATGCTCTTGCTCTCATGTCGTCTCATGGTCTCATCTCTCATGTCTTAATCTCATCTCCCATGTCTCATCTCAACTTAACGTCTCTTCTGTCTCTTCTCATCGTCTCATTTAGTCGTCTCAGTCTCATCTCGAAATCTCGATGCATCATCAATACCAAATACAAATGCAAATTGCAATGATGTGCAAAATATTAATTATGTAACATGTAACGACGTAAGATGTAATGTAACAAACTAACGATGTGATTCTGGTTAAAATCTGATTGTTATTGTAATTCGTAAAATTATAACGCTTATATTATCAAAATCATAAACGACTTTATAATAATTATTCAGAAATGGCTTTCTTTTTAATTAAAAGGCTAGCCAGTGATGGCCTGATGGCTGAAGTGATGGCTTACAAACTATGAATTAGCAAGAGCATGGAGACTGAGGACTTGGAAAGCTCATTGTGAAAATTATCCTTAGTTAGAAATAGAAATGCATGATGGTCTGATGGTTGAGTTGAACCGGAATTCGGTTTCTGGGTACGGGTAACGAAGAGGTAAAGGAATTGAGCAGTTATACCACAACAAGGCACTACGAATTGCGATATTACGAATGCTTTCTCCGTTGACGAAGGAAGCCGATGTGAGTGAAATAATCATAATGCAGTCGTTGCGTTGTACATACTATGAGACGTTACGTTACGTGCTATCTTGAAAAGCTCCTTTTGTATAAAGTATA
>JABASF010001009.1:0-27843 GCA_019776145.1 Harlomillsia oculata
TCTTGTTTTGTCTAAAATATCCAATTAATTAAACATTTAACACAATATATTGTATGTTACGCATACCGTGTGTGTATAGCATCCATTATATATAGCAAAACGTTGGGAAAATCGTTTTCTATAAAAATATTATGAACATATTTCGTCCTTTTTCATAAACTTATTATATAAATATTATCGCCATTTTATAAACTTTATTTTCCTAAGCTTGCTGATGGATGAGAGCTTCGGTTTTGTGGTGAAAATAGAAACCCATTTGCCTCTTCTTGAGTATGTTTTTAGCGCCTGTGGATTTCAATTATAGACGAACATGAAGTTCCTCGTGAAGAAAACATCCTAATTTCCTTTATCGTCCAAGCTTCACGTTTGAACTTCATGTTTGCTCAGTTTTGTTTGTGAATAATTATAGCACTATGAACCTTTACTTTCTATATACTTCCTTCAAGTTAATTGTACATTCTCAAATATTTACTTAAAGGCCAATTTCAATTTCCTCGTTAGCTGCGTAGAACACGCAGAATGCGACTTTGCAGTAAAAAATATAAAATGAAAACCACAGTGTACTATAATCGTCTTCTATTTCACTATCATAATAGGAAGCGGTTTCTGTTCTATTAAACTTAGAATTTCGTAGTTTTTAAGCAAATCTTTTGTTCTACGTACTATATCCTATTGATTTACACGCTGCTGTCGAATAGAATGCAAAAATGCTTTGTCGGAATATTTTTTGGAATGGTGCTGATCTGTATACAAAATGTACTTTTCTCGCGCTTGCCATCTCTGAAAGTGGAATTTTGTATCCACATCCCATTTGGAGTACTGAAAACCTCATTATTTTGCGACGCGTCTCCGAGCTTCGATAGGAAAAAAAGAGGAATAAGGAATAAGAATAAGGCAAAACATCTCTGAAGGCAAAACTGAGAGTGAGTTCCTTCTCTCGCCAGAAAAGACATGAAAACCGTCAGTAATAAATACAATCACAACAAAAGGAGTGATTTTCATTCTCGGTTTGTCTTCAGTTTGCACTATAAAAGGAAGACCGCACTTGCAAAGCTTTTACGACATGGAACCTTGAATGACCTTCACTCGTGAAAATTTAAATGCATGAAGTAGTTACAATACGTCCAACTTTGGTTCACTGAGGTGAGAAAAGATAATGCACTTTCCACAAATTGTTCATTCTTATTCCAGTATTGTTATTGGATTTTGCATTGGCATTGGTTGTACTAAAATTGATTCGAATTCATGATTTTCCCGATTTTAAGTAAAATCATACCGTTTCCATAAGTATTTGTACATGCAAAAATGATCTGTAAACAGAAACACATTTCACCGATTATACGTACCGTGAAATTCGACCATCATAGGACATTTAGTACTGACGTGATGTCAGTATATTACGACTGCCGCAGCTATGGGTAGTCGTACATAAATCACCAAATTCACCTTGTTCTTGTTCTTCTGCTCACTAGAATGAAAAAAACGGTACTTTTAGAAATAGGAAGGAAAAAGTATTACGTGAGAGGACTTGAGCTGAAAAATACATCCGCGGCGTCATGCAGATTTCCATTCATTTATCATCATTCTGGAAATGTGTTTTAGAATGTGTATTCCACGAAAGCAAATCCTTCTCGTCAAAAGGCATGGTGAATGTGAACTCTTACTTGAATACATAACCACAACAATGACACTGTGGTTGCAGGTCCATGTCAGGATGATGATGACATAGCAGAAAGCAGAATCCTAATTAATGAGCAACTATAAGACTATAATACCACACAGAGCTGCAACTGTGCGGATTTTTTTAGAAAAAAATTCGCTTAGCATTCATGAACTTTAAGACATAGCAGAAAGCAGAATCCTAATTAATGAGCAACTATAAGACTATAATACCACACAGAGCTGCAACTGTGCGGATTTTTTTAGAAAAAAATTCGCTTAGCATTCACGAACTTTAGACGATACAAAAGGTCATAACAATTTAATATATTTTGTATGATGTGATGTGCTTCTCTGATAAAAGAAAGCAAGTAGGAGATAAAAAGTAGTGGTTGTAATCTTTGACCCTTCAAAGTGAGAGAAAGCACGAAACTTTCAAGCAAAATTAATTTCGGCCGTCATTATCGTAATTTGTATCTCTCAAATGGTAAATCATGTCAATCGTACTGTGAGAGCAGAAGTAACAACGAACCAACAGCTAACAAGCAAACATTTGACTGAAATTATGGGCGACTGTCAAGTTCTTTCGCCTCTTGTGCTTCACTTCCCCACGTATGGCCTGTCATCTTCCCATTCATTATCTTCTGTCTTCTCCTTCCCAATTTCAACTAGACCAGCAAATTGCAACCAACAGTCTGCTTATGCATGCTCATCCATTATAATACTTTCCTGCCATTAACGACTGCACAGCTTGCATAATACTCAACATGAATGGATTTTGTGCACTTGTGATTCTGCAACGTAACAGAAATATTTTAATTTTCTTGCGAGCAGTTCAGAATCCAGATTACATTCCAGCTAGTAACCACCACAAAGCTTTCTTGTTAAGAAGAATACGAATACGTTTCTATTTTTGGAAATTGTTTTTTTTACTATCCCATTTCGTCAACATGGAACTATCAATTTCATTTTCCAAAAGTTTTGCTTGAACACAAAATTCGTCTTGAAAAGGTCTAGGGAAAGTGTTTATCACCCGATCCTGGTTGTGCATTCAGTGGAATTGGAATATAATGATAGTCTTGAAGGTCCGATGGACACGAGTGACGTGTTTAGTGACCTTGCCAAGATCATGCGACGATTCTTATCATGAAGGTTTCATCATGTCTCAAAACATTTCTTAAGAATAGAAGTTAATTTTGAGTACATTTATATTATTAGAATCAAGACACCCCCGAACTCCGAACTCTTCATCGTTACTGTTTTGTACTGTCGTCGACAGGAGCTCATTAAGGCATTGTTTCGATACTATTTCTTTTCTCATAAAACTGTTATCTCAATTGCAAGATGTTAAAGTTCTCACAATTTACAATGAACAAAGTTTAATTAAATGTGCGACGATGTAGAATATGACGGAGAAACTGTATTCTTGGAATGTGACTTCCAAGAATCAAGAATCATGAGTTTCATGAGTGTAAAAGATTAAAATATGAGTAGAGTGTAAAATGTCAAACGCTACAAAAGTACGATACAGATGCTTTGATTCGACCTACTATTATTATAGAAACGACGGAGGTGATAAAACATTAGAAACATAATTAATTTCGACGTTGAAACATTTCTAGATTGAAAACTAGACAAAAACATTTCAATAAGCGGAAAAATGGATTACTAATAGGAATTCACTTTTTGGAATTTAAATGAGCTTTTCGTTTTCTGACAATGGCATTATCTTTCAGCAAAAAATCCAACAACGATGTATAGATGTTAATTTAAACAATTGCGTCGTTCTGACAAATAACAAGAATAATATAGGTCGCAATTTGCATGCGAAAACGATCGACAAGGGCGCAATGACATTCAATATAATTACTAATATTGGCTCGCGTTCCATTCCAACTAACACCACCGACATGGAACTCATTCTGCATTCCATGAAAGGGAAATCCTAACTTGTCTTTTTCCGAATTCGGCTCGGTCCACAGCAAAGTCCATAGTCCACATATAATCCATTCTCAGTGTTCGCAATTCATTCATAATTCAAACAAAAACAGTGTCTGATATGTCTGATACGAGAAACAACGGAACAAGACGGCGACAGAGTACAAAACACGTTTCTCAGCATTATTTACATATTCATCAATCCGTCGCAGGCATTCAACACTTTTATGACATGAATGATATGCTTGTCGTTTCCTAAAACAGACTATCATAAAATGGTACAGTAAGGTTGTAAACGAAACGTTCCCAGAAAAATGACGACATCAGAACTGTCATTTTGGCGAAACTCTTCTCCGAAACCGCATATTTCCATTCAGGTAGCTCACTTCGAAATTCCAAAAATAAAACAGTCGAAGTCGCAATTGTCGCCAGTAGTCGTCAGTGCCTGCAAAATTATTGATGACTAAGATTTCTACGATATGTGTCTTTGGCTTATGATTTATGAGAAAGTCCAGGGAACCGACATCATGGAAAAAAGTCCAACGCTAAGGTTCCTTTCGCACACGTTTAATTTGATGTTTTTGTTGATATTGTCCCTTCTTTGAGTTTTTTTCTTGATTTCTCATTACAATGTCAGGTGAGCCAAAGAGATCCTCCGATTAGTATAGACTAGTTTTCATTTTCACCATTCCTTGATTGTTATGAAGGAAAATACTTTGACCAGAAAAGTAAAACTGGATTACTTTTGGCAATGCAATACCGTTTTTGTCTCAAATTTTTTCTCCGGAACCATGAAACTTACAAATGGAGTCGGTCTTTTCCAATAATAGCCTACAACCTACAACTTGCGGTCAAGTAATCAAAAAGTTTTAGCTCTTGTCATCGAGGCGTTCCTCTTCATGGGTAATTCTGTTAGTGCTTGGTTGCATTAGGTGCACCAAAACTCTCCTCTGCTTACTTATGGACTTGGGTCAGATTGAAGTTGGACACGCACCTTCTTCACTAAGGCATAAGTGGTCGTTCATGGTCGAGCAAATTGATATTCCGAACCTGTAGTCTCTCAACCAGACGATCCGTACTGAATGGCCGAACACCAGATTTGTTTTCATGTCCTATGTTTCCGAGTTTCCACGTCTCAATTTTCCAGAATATTTCACATAAAAAACCTTCACAGGAGTACACGAGCGACCAGCGCTCACTGGACAAGAAAATACATCAATGTAAACAAAACTTAGTTACAAAGGAAACTGAAAAAAGGAAAGTATTAGTAAAGTTGTATGTTGTATCAACCACAGCCACAGCTCCTGGCGACCCAACTTTCTTTACACAAGAAAAATATCGTTTTGTAAACAAGTTGGAGTTTGAGTTCTTTTGTATGAAAATCAAATTCAAAATTGATTTTTCCCATTCTGTCCCAATTACGTTATAGGGTCTGGCTAAAAAAATTATGATTTCTTCTTATCCTACTTGCTGAAGCAGAACAAAAAATGGGACGATTTGTTGAGAATTTAAATTTTGAGACAGGTTGAAGTTGCACATTGTTAAAGCTGCTTTTCTTGGAATGCGGTTTTTAAGCTTCAACAATAAATAACAGGAAGGAAGGCGGTGCATAAAAATAAGTTAGGAGTTAGGAATGCACATACAATTTGTAAAATGGAACGGACTAGGAATTATAAATTGATATTTATACGAAAAACACGACAAGTAAAGTAAAAGAGGAGGGAAAGAAAGTTATCAACTTGACCGACTTTTTGTAAAAGGAAAAGCACTTTTAGCGTTAAAAATGAAAGTGTGCTCGAGGTGTGTACGGCAGGCACACTTCCAAAGAAGCAGTCAAACAATTGCATTCCACGATAGGGAAAGAACTTGCTCGAAGGAGTAATGAAGCTACAAAATTTTATTTGACGAGTTTCCCGAGTCAAAATCCTGGGGATTCTTGCGATTTCTGACTGTGCGTTTATTTTACAAAGCTCGTCCGTTGAGCCATACTCAAACATAGTATAAAGTCTATTTTCTCCAAGTCATCCACTAAAGAGTGGTAAAGAAACGCGGTTGTTGGTTTTCTCAGTAGTCGTCAAGTATTTGTGGAATCTCTTCGTTTCGTTTCTTTATTTTGAGGTATAGATTCGGAAAAGCCAGACTTGTGGCAGAGAGCACTTTCACCACAATGAAAAGTCGTATTTATAGAGCACTTTTGGGTTGAGAAGCAGACATAGTGTATTGAATGAGTCAACTTTTTACTGACACGCTGCAAATATGGTATTTGCAAAGGCACTTTTATATAGAATATATAATTTGCAAACCCTTTGACGTCTGAGGCTTCCTTTCATTTGCACAAGTAAACGGAGGTTTGCTATGCACTACGGACGGATGACTTATATTTTTCTTTCCCCCTTCTGTCGTATGCTTAATAAGTCATGGTTTTCATTTATTCTATTCTGTTGTGTCGTTCGCATATTCGAGTTTTGTAGAATTGAGATTGAGATGCATCAAAAACAGAGTGCAGTAGTGTGAGTATATATATACGCAGTCAACAGAATTTCTTCAATAGTATGAAACATAAAACCATACCGTTTTTCACACACGTCCTTTGACCTTGTTTCGTCCATACCATCGGAATGACAATGAGATCAAATGCAAAATGTGTGTTAGACGAGATAAATGAGTTTCGTTCCCATTTTCTCCTCTTCTTTCAGATTGATCCTTTGAATTCACGGTACAATAATAAAAAGGGAGAAAACAAGAAAAAGATCTAAGCTACGCGAAGTTAAATAATATGCTTTTTGGGGGAATGTGATTTTTTTACGTTTATCATGTTCATTACCTTTGCTGCTTTGCATATTGCGTACCTTTGTGCTGATGAAGTCGACGGATAAAATTAAAACATTATTTATTCTTTAGTTTACTGGTAATGTATAATATTGGGCTATGAATTAATATATTCCATTTGTTCTATTGAATGCAGTTGGTGATCTTTCGGGTTCAGTCACATCCAGATTTCCCGTCCTTTCAACAATGTGTAACGTACGGATTCTTTTCTACGTCTGAAGAAGAACTGTTGTATAATGTATTCTCCGTGTCTCTCCTGTACTTTCTCCCGCTACTCGTCATATTCTTTACGTATGGATGCATTCTTTGGAAGATAAGTCGCAAGTCTCGTCAGCACCAAGAGTCGCGTAAGCGTAAGCTTCTTTTTCTTTACATCTTTCACAAAAATGTACTACTCAAGCGTATTGCGTTTGCTTTTTTATTACATACCGCATAGACCTATAGGCAAATCTACATTTAATTTAGTCATTTATGAATACAAAAATGAAATGAGGACTGGAAGTCAGAAGTCACTTCAAAGAATGTGAGGTCGCAGGTACTATTCCTATTCCTCTTCTTTTTAAGTCATGATATGATGAGAAGTGGTGAGAATATTCACACTGCATTGCAAGTGTAACGATGTATATTTTTATTTTTTTACCCTTTGATGAACTATAAGAACGGAAAAAATTGTTGTGTCGCTAAATACGCTAGAAAATGTGTGCACGTCTAAATCTCTTCCGTTGCTTTCCCGAGATATTTTTTGTTCATTGTAAAAGTCTTACGAACACATCATTTCCGTTGCGCTTTTTTGTGAACAGATGGGGAAATCCTAAGTCTAAAGCACACAATTAAATGGTTGAGTGACTTTCTATCTCATTTGTAGGAGCGGGCGGCGACGGAGAAGAAAAAGGAAAAATCCTACTTCGAAGAAATGATGCTGCAAACCATATGGAGACAGCAAAAAGTCGAACTCTTCGTCTCACCGTCCTCATCGTCATTGTTTTTGTTCTTTGCTGGACGCCTTACGTCGTCATGACCTTGTGGTAATACTACCATTTTTAATATGAAAGTAAAAGGTATACGACTTACGACTGTTACGACTACGACTACATAATAATAACAATGTAATATTTATGAATAAATTATTATTACGTAGAATAGAAAAGCGACATTAAGAATTATATTTCAAAAGATTCCACTTTGTAGCTTTTACATTTTACTGTTTCGCTTTCTTTTCCTCCTTCCCGTGTTTTACATGTTAGGTTAACATTAATACTCATAACTTCAAACCAACTTTTTGATCTAAAACCCTACTAACTAGAAGTTTTAGCTTTTATACTAATAGTAGTAGGACTTCAATGAACATAATAATAATAACACTTTTTTGAAGGACTTATGTACTACCTATATAAAGTTCAAAAGAAGATGAGAGATAGAACTTACTTTAGTTGACTAAGACTAACCTAGCGTATATTCCAAAAGATTCGACAAAGCTTTTAGTTTTCTGAGGATTTCAAATGACAGTTTTCATAAGAAAAATAAATTCTAATTTCGTGTTCTCGTCAAACTTTTCCTTTTGATTTCATAAGTGAGAATCCAAAACGATCAGACAGGCTGTTCCATGAAACTTTGTCGTTGAGCGGAAACTTGATAGCCATTATGAAGGAAAACAAGAGAAGAAATGATAGGACTGAATTTTGACTTGTTTGCTTAAAAGCCGTTTTAATTAAGGCGTCCGTCCTTGGAACTTGTTTTCAGCTCGAGAATGGACGATGAAAATGAAAATGAAAATGAAAATCTATGCATTCTTTAAACTATGAAAAAATCGTACTCGCACACTTTCACTAATCACGACATGAACTTTATGCAAAACCGTCACATTCGTGAAGTCTGAGCAGAACGGACATCTGCTAAAATTATTAGTGTAAATCCATGTTACAGAACACATATTTTCAATTTTGAAACAAAAGGAATCAAATTGTATTAGATTCGCCAATTCGCATTCGTACTTTCATGATTAATGAAACAAAAAACCTTTATATTCTACAACATAGACACCACTTGAAATTCCTGTACAATGTACTGTACATTTCGTAGCGAAATGTACTAACAACTAATAAAACTAATAATGCTGATGCTGATGGTTTAGACTTTCTCCGTGAACAACCTCCTCTTGTCGCATTATGACTCAGAACTTTGTATGGGAAAGCCCTTGTTTGCATTATCAGTTAAGCTTCAAAAGCAAAAGCAATCGTTTTACCAAATACTTGGATATCCTCTAATTCCTCTACTTTTCATCACCAACCACAAAAACTGACGCAACTCCACAAACCCTAATTATATGAAAATGTATTTCAGCCTTTCAGCTTTCATCGCGTTGCTGTGTAGATTCATGTTTCCAGATTATTATCTAGTCTTCAACACACAACAAAGCTGATTTATTCATCCAGGCTCTTTGAAATGTTCAAGTGTGCAGGCGTAGAGATTGGCTGATTCTTCATTTGAGCGTATTATGTATAAATCGTGGTATTAGTTGTACTTTTGTGTATAGCACATTAAGTTCTTGTACATAACTCACAGCTTTCAAATGTTTTAAAAATACAAGGTAGCCAACGTACACAAACGAACAAAATATTATCTTACTGGTCTGACTTTTTTGCTTCAACCAAAACCCATAAATAATTTCTTTCATTGTCGACTTTTCATTATGTAAAGTATACACTGTACTACGGTGCTAAACCTATTTACATGCAGAATTATTACTTCATCTGAAATGGTAGCATTTCTTTGCCAAGCTGAAGAAGGGAAAAAGTGTGGAATAATTTGCGACTTGAGAAAACTTGTACTTGATAAATTCAAAAGTTTTCCCCAAAGTCGTATTTGAAATTTTAGTTTCATCCTCTATAAGACGATCCTTTAGTAATCTTAATATGAATGTTATTAAGAAAGTATTCTCAACGCTACTTTAAACGGTGAAGCTGAAATACGGTATTTTTCTTTATAATATTTTTCCAAATGTTTGACAGTGGCATTGGTGGTGATGAAATTCTTGCACAGACCCAAACAAAAAAGTAAGGGAAGAGGTTAGAAGAAAGTTTATATGCACTAGAGAAAGCGTGAAGCTATACAGCTTGGGACGAAGTACGGCAGCTCTAGACCTGAATAGTACAAGACGCGTGACCAAGTACTGTTCAAAGCTTCTAGGACCCATAAACAGATAGACGATAAGCGCTTATCTTGTCGCGAATAAAGTTTGACGTGTGCCAGGATCTCATGGACTTGTCACCTGGAGCGTCCTAGTACTCAGGTCCTATCACTCAGCCTAGCACCAACGAAGCTATAAAGATAAATTCCTTTTGACGTCGCTACACAATTTTCTCTTGGTAGTTGGTACTTTCACACACGATTGTTGTTACCGAAGGTCCACATGTGTACGTGAACATTGTGCGATATTTATCTTGTATGTATCACATTCCCATATTGTCATCATTTGTTTGTATCCTCCTATATTGTGACTAAAAAGTACATTGTATTCGAACAAAATGGATTGAACTATACTTGTCTGGTGTCTGGTTAGTGTCGGTCGTCATCTTTTTTATACTGAAAGGATCCGACTATCACTAACTATATTATGTCATAGATTATGAAACAGAACAGGGTTAATCTTTAGAAATCCTATTCTGAAAGCGTTATTGTGACAGTTCTTCGTGGGTCCAATTTTATTTGTAATGTTTTTGAGTAATTCAGGGTTCCAGGTTGAACGCTGTCAACAAGAAACTACGAAAAAGACCTATATTGTAATATGTATAGGAAATTCCTAGAATAAATTGTACATTTTCGCATACTACTCTTCACACTTCAAGAAACAGTGAAATGAACTGTTGCGCAAAGGTTGCAAGTTATGAAGTAAATTATGAATGACATTTATTATACGTTTCACAGGTGGATGGTAGATCGAGAGAGTGCCAAGATGGTAGACAACAGTGTTCAAGGGTTGTTATTCATAATGGCCGTGGCCAATAGTTGCGTCAATCCAGTGGTGTATGGAACTCATACGCCTGAATGTCGACGATACGTCGCCAGTTGTTGTCGAGCAAGTGCACTTGAACACGAACACGCACACCAGCCATTTTCCAGAAAATCGACGGGTATAAAATATGCTTTTGAATACATTTTGCCGATTTTAAACACTGCACTATGTAAACTCTATATTTTTACTGATGTTATACAGTTTCATGGGATGCCATACAAATTTGATTTGTGATATCTCATTATAGTTTGTTCCCGGGTGTCAAATTCGCAACATACGCCTTCACCACACTCAAGACCAAGCATTCGTGTCAATGCTAATGTTTCAACGACAAAATGTAACGGGACGGTTGTGCGAGGATATCAATCGAGGCTTCAGTACGGATCTCATCTACACACCAATCATGCAGAAGACAGAGGAAGAAATGACTTGGAGATGGAAGGTTACGGTTCACGTCACGTTGAACCTTTGGGAACCAAGGACAGCTCGTTTAACTCCCTGACAGTAAACACTTCAGTCCTCCAAGATCAGAATCAAAATTCAAAGGGGAGAAAGAACAGCGCAGGCAGTAATTGGAGTAAGGACAGCGATTCGTGTAAAGTAGCTCGATCGCACTCGTCTCCGTCAATAAACAGTAAAGGTGGCTTAAGCAATCTCTGAAAACTCGAGACCACTCAACTCACAAATAATGAGTAATCGTAATCGTAGATGCCTACAAAGACTGTTGTGAAGACTGCTTTTGAAATCAATTCTCAAATATGACACTGCTCCTGAGTCCTGACAGACACAATGTCTCTGAAATTGTAATTAACTGCACGATTCGCTTGCATGCAATATTACAATAGTAACTTCGTTATTACTGCTGAAGCTTGTGCGCCGGAGTCTTTAGTCTCAACTACTGTCAAGTGTCAACTACTCATAATAACCACATAATAAATAACCCGTATAGCACTTTTTGTAACTGTGATTGAAGTCCTTTCGATTTCCCTTATGCTTGTAAACTTGTAACCAACATGTCACATCAGAATACCGAACCTTATTGGATATACGAGTGCAGAGTGCATGCAACATTGTGGTTTGCTTATTGTGCAAACTGTCACCGTCAGGAATGCTAATTAACATAATGAGTGAGACAATATTTTTTATTGCCACACACACTGTAAAGAGTAGCGTATTCATTTGAACCTTGCAAGCTAATATGAATTTCTGAGTCAAAATATTAAATGAAATCCTGTTTTGGAAATTATTTCCAAATAAATAAAGAAATGTCTTTAAAAACGAATCATACAACAATTTATAATTGGGAAAAGTATTTTCATTCAATTTAATTTGATGACTAGTCAATGTGATTTCACGTTAATAAATTCATCATATCACAGAAAAATTGATAGTACAGTGTACATACAGTATTGTTTGTTTGAAGGGTTTGAAAATGAAATCACAAGCACAGTATAAGTACAGGTGAGTACTTGACGTATAATAAAGTGTTGGTATTGATATTGGCACCACCACACCATAGAGCACAGCACACAATCATCCAAAAACAAAGATATTGTCTTCAATGTTTGTTAAGTTTTCAGCATCAAGCACAGCTCTGAAATACAATCGAAAAGAAGAAATAATAAACGTAAACTATACATTTAGGTAATATAATTACCGATAATTAAAGCTAAACATCATTGTAAACAATAATTAATATTAACCTTTTAGCAGTTTCATTGAATTCCGTGGATCCGCATATACAAACTTTGTTTCGATTGGAGTTTGTGACCAAATTACTAAGAGCTTGATTAAGAATTTCTCCGGAGACTCGACCTCGCAAGCCATTCCACTCATCGCTTGCTTGGGACAGAACATTAATAAAATGAAACCACTTTTCGGATTGAATAACTTCCCAGTCGTCTTTCCATATTATGTCATTTTCAGTGCAATTGAAAAATATTAGTACTACAGTTGGTACGCATTTGGTCCACGACAAATATTCCAGAATTCGTATGAAAGGAGTAATCCCCGATCCAGCAGCAAGAAAAATAGCAGTATCCGTACTTTGGAAGAAATCACTAGAAAAGCAACCTGAAGAGCAGCCAACTTGTAAGCTACTGTCGACGGGAAGTGTTGAAAGTAACGGGGTGAGTGCGCCATTCGAGTACGTTTTGATAACAAAATGTAATCGCTGACATTGATCATCTCGATTATGAATACAAACAGTTTCGATAGGACAAAGACCTGGACCGGAAACAGGAGTGTATCGCCGAACAATTCCTACAGTACATGTACAATAAATGAGACGTGAATAGAAACGTTATTTATTTTGTTTCAAAATATAAAAATGTATGATGATTATGTACCATTTTTAGATATTTTAACTGCAAACCCAATAGGAACACCAATGTGAGCAGAAGCAGTGATTTTTAGTCGAATGTAAATCACATTATGATTTAGTTGTGTCCTAAAAGGAATAATTATATCCGTTATGCTTGGTAAGCCTAGTATATAAAACAGAACGAACAACAACTATCGAGCACAAGTAGGTCTTTCTTCAATACCTTTCTTCAATGACCGCAGAGTACATGTCTTCTAAGGCTGACCGTGAATCAGCAATCTCATTGTTCGACTTTAAGGGTGCTCCAATTGTTCTCCACTGAGCTGTTTAATCATTATGAAAAATAATTCTTATTTTCAACGGGATACTGAAATTATTAGCTTTTCACTCTTCTTACTTGGTTTTGGTTTTCCAATCGTGAGTTTCAATCGTCTAAACTCATTAGTGAAATTTAATTGAATAGAATCGTTTTTTAGTTTCTCCAGTAATCGAACATGTGCCATCCACAACTCGGGAGGTTTGAGAATCACTTTCAAAAGCAACCTTTCACATTCAAGAACTCCGACGGTCCAACTGTCTTCGGTAGTTTCGCCAGTCTCAGTCTCCTTTCGCTCAATCTGTTTTACAGCATAGCAAAATAAAATTTTCTGATCCCCGTCCGCATTGTTGTTATCTGAATTTAACTTCACTAATGCAAAATGCTAGTACCATTAGATATAAATTTGTATCATCCTCCATAAACGTGGTGCTAGGACGTACCAAAACTGGAGATGGCATATCTGTATTAAAGTAAACTTTACATTAACAAGATTGTCACACAGACAGCAGCAAAAATTGATGCATTAGCAAATTAGCATTCTTGACCTTTCTGGTTTCCTGGTAATGTGACAAGAGACATCATATCGTTTGTTAATGTTTTTCGACGAACGAGAACTCCGAGTTGCTTCCCTTTTAAAATGCTATCAAAATTGACCCATCGATGAATCTATCAGTCAAAAATTACATACTATAAATGTGCATTCAGGTGAAATGTATAATTATTTACAATATTAAAAGCTGTGTAGTTATAGCTTTCCATGTTAATCATACGTCATTAAATAAGGTCGTTGCATCTATTCCAGCGCCCTTCATGATTTCATCAGTTCCTCCTGGGTGATATTTGGCATAATCAGATACATCATATACTCTTCCATTGAGTGCTAACCAAGCGTCGTTCTTTTTATTGTGAATTGCCAGTTCGTCTAGTCCGATTTCTCGCAATCGAATTGGCGGTCCGTCTTCCAATTCCTTTTTTTGCTTCCGCATCCATTCCACCATGGAATTTCCGGGATTAACAAGTTCTCTTGGGCGTTTAACTATAATGTATCGAATAAACCGTGTTGAATCAATCAAGCTAGCCAGATGCCAGAACGAATTAAGTAGTAATTTAATTAGTATAGTCGTACCATTCAGCGGAGGCACAGCTGGTCTCAAAAACAAATCAGCACCCAAAAGTCCCGGAGATCCAATCGGTTTAACGTCATTTCTGACGGGACTGGAAGGCTCAGACGGTGGCTGCATCTCAATGGATGGAATCACCACTGGATTCACAAAAATCGACGGACGAAGACCGCCGCCACCACCACCGTCAGCTGTGGACATGTCGACGAGAATTTTACAGTTAATTTTAAGTTTGAATTTATGTACACATGTACACTTCAGCAATTCTATCAAACAGCACGATACGACCACGATCTCCGTCAAACCACACCAGCAATCAGCTGATAGTGTTTAAAGCATTTTTTTACAAATTGAACACTGTCAAATGAACCAACCACAAAACAGATTTAATATAAAATAATCTTCATTATAAGATATTTTTAAAGACTGTATAAAGCATAACAAACAGGTTGCTGCCGGTGCACAAAAGTTTTATTACTTTTTGCCCATAAAAAATGATCATACAAACTCACATCAGAAAAAAATAGCAAAAAAATAAATTAACAAACTGACTTAGTGAATATTGAATTACTCACATAAACTCATTTTTCATGCTGTGCTGAATAATGTGAATTAATTTAAGGAAACACATTGAATAACCTTAAATTGAAAATCGTTCCAATTATGCAACATTCCATTCCATTCCAGGTAAAAAAAACGAGACACAAAAACCCTAAAAGTTAAAACAGGACAGACAGACAAGGTTCGGAAAAAGTGAACGGTTCGCGATCACAAGTGCGACAAAATCGCATAGAATTTAGTTATTTAGTATATAAAAATTTTGAAAATAAAAAAATTCAAATGTCTGTGAAGAAACAATTTTGTTTTACGTCCTGAAACTGAAAGCACACAATTCAATTGAAGGAACCTAAAAAGCAGTGTCTGACTGATGAGTGCAGTCTGCAGTCGTGCAGTGCTCTTGACTCTGAGTTGTTGAGTTTGAGTTGCCTCGTGTTCGACGTCGTCCCGTCCCGTGTCGTGCCCGTTGCCGTTCCCGTCCCGTTCTCGTTGTTTCATTTCATTTCGCAGCGTGTGCGTCGCGCCAACACGGGCTGCTGTGCTGAGACTAGGAAAGACAGTAGTACTTTCTCCACTTTCACTTTCCCTTCCATTTCATCTATCCTTTCACCTTTTGCCATAGGCAACAAATTCATGCATGAAACTTTCCCAAGCCACATTTCAGAATCTAAAAAAGAATGTACAAGCGACAAACTAAAAAAATTCGGCAAATTAGTTTTTTACTAATAGTAAAAATTCAAAAAATCCGTAGTTGAAAGGACCCACAGAGCCTGAGAATCGTCGTGCCAGGATGCACATAGAACCCTCAACCACAAGAGAAATCATACCAGAGGAATTGGCTATGCACAACACACATCAAGATGCCTGGGTAGCGCTCGCGGGTACTTTACGTCATACTTTTTCTTTGTTTTTGTTTTCACAATGTAAGAAGGAAATTCTCAGCACCTGGAAATGTTTACTTTGGACTTTTCTAGGAAAGGTCTGGGATGTGACAGACTTCTGTAGACATCATCCTGGGGGGTCATGGGTAATTTCCAAAGGATTTGGAAAGGATGCAACAGCTCTTTTCGCATCTGTAAGTCATGGACAATCAAAGAAACAATTTTTCCATACAGAACATTATTTGTTTTTTCTTTCCAACTCTGCCTGTGCGTCAATCGTCGGCTTATTCATCTCAACTTATTGTTATTGTTGTATTTCAAAGCAATCTTTTACGTCCTTAGTTCATGTTCATATAACTGAGTGAGTTCCATGATTTTGCGGTCTTTGTTTCATCCTTGCTGCTTGTTACGTGATTTCCAGGTTCATGCTTACGTCGATTTTGAAATGATCTTACGGGGACATCAAATGGGAATTTTGGTACTTGGGAAATCTGATTAATATTATTTGTTTACCGGAATAAAACAAACGACAATGGCAAAGCATTAGAGAAAGTTATAAGTTATAGCGTATGATTCCACGTGCAAGCACATATTGGAAACCTTATGGGGCAAAGTGAGCTTGTGCAAAATGCAACTTTGCAACTTGATGCTTTCAAATTATGTAGTACTTATATGTTATACTATTAAGTATTAGCTAACAATAAGAATAAAAGTAAAGTAAACGTGTGATCGAATTACCAATTAAGTTTACTTTGCAGAAAAACTAGAACGGGCGGGCGCCGTCATGATGTTGATGAGATGAGGCTTTCTGCTGACTGCTCCCAAATCAAGTAAAAGTGAAGTCCGTCTCATTTTAATTGGATATCATATATTTCATATTTCATTCCAACTTCCTCACTTTCGTTTAAACTTGTTATATCAGAAATGAACTTCTGTATTACGTGTAGTTTTCGTGAATTCGTTTATCATTCTATAAACAATTAAATTGTGGTTTCATTATTTTTATAATTGTAGCACCATATATATGGGAAAAGGTATAAAATTCCTTTCGACAAAACGACTATAATGTAAAAGCTTACATGAGTTTATGCCTTTCCAACTTTGAGCATGGAACATCTTGTGATCAACTTGGATATGGATATGAATCATATGAAAAGAGGTCATGTGGAACAACAGTTGCATTAAACTGTTTCATTAAATACCTTATGACAATACTTTTCACTGAGATAGTGTCATTCACTTGTCTGTATTTTCCATTCTTTAATATACCAGCAAAACGAGCAATTAACAAAGCTGTATATGCCGAATTTTACGAACACGTTAATTCGCATGCTTTGTTTGGCGGGGTATCCAGAGAATCTAATTTTGCCAATCGTATAAGGTAAAACACGAAAGAAAGGCTCTATCAAATTCTTGACAATAAGAATTTCGCGTCAAGCAAAAGACACCTCAAGCGAGCTGAGCATTGCATTGTAGTCTTCCCATTTCCGATTTCGTGCCAAGAGAAAAGGAAACGAAAATGAATTCTAGGGAGAATTCAGCCCAGCAGCCGTTCAATTTCACTTCTTTTATTCGAAACTTCGGAGCAAAATAACAGTTTTGACATTTTTCCAAACAAGGCTTTCATCAAAAGTGATCAAAAGTTATCGCATTGCGCATCAGCAATGATAAAATGATAATGCATACTATGGATGGCATACTAACTATACATAACGTAACCAACAACGCTGAACTGCGGGTTTGAGACATTTCATCATTTCGTCACATTTGCATAATCCTTGATTTTCCCAAGCAATTAAGGACATAAGCTATAGCTATAGACTATGCACATTTTCTTTTGATCAACATTACCGTCAACGATTAAACTAACTTTTCCATCACATAGACTATGCACATTTTCTTTTGATCAACATTACCGTCAACGATTAAACTAACTTTTCCATCCCTGTTCATTGGATAAAATTAAGCAAGAAGCATAATCTATCATTGTTTCGTCTTCTACTTCAGATCTCCTAATTATGCTTTTTACTCTAGAAAGAGCACGTGGGAAGGAAGCACACAAACTCCAGCTTTTGTACACAGCGCAGATTATTTACACGAAGCAGCGTGTGCGTCGCGCCGCGGTTTGTTATTCTACAAATCAAATAAAAGCTTTTGTGGATTTAAGTTATCAGTTGTTTTTTTCTAATCAAATTGAGTACCTTAGCACTTATCTAAAAGATTATTTACACGACGCAGCGTGTGCGTCGCGCCGCGGTTTGTTATTCTACAAATCAAATAAAAGCTTTTGTGGATTTAAGTTATCAGTTGTTTTTTTCTAATCAAATTGAGTACCTTAACACTTATCTAACAAAATGAAGATTACTATATTATATAAAGATAAGATGCAGTGATCGTACGCATAATAAACATGATTAAGAATGGACTACGATGATTCCTACTTAGTATTTACCGAAGACGAAGTTCTTCAAGCTGAAGTTGAAGGTAAAAGAAACTTTATTGTTTGGTTTTGACTTTATTAAAAGGATTAAAAGGTAATATAAAAGTTTTGTTTCAAAGTGAGCATAGCATATCCAAAAATATTTGAATTTTTGTAATTTCATTTTCAGCTTCTGATGAATCGGCAGAATCGGGTCCTCTAAGTCATTCCAGTTGTAGTGAACTTTTGGATTTACAAACGGTTGAAAATTGTGTAGAACCATCAACAAGTGATGAAAAGTTTGAAAAGGCCACGGAAATAATTGACAACAGAATTCAAAAAGATGAAACTTTAAATGATAGTGATTCGATAGTGGAAAACGAAATCATTTCATTTACTATTGAGAAGAAGACATTTTTAAATAGCCACCGGTCAGTTTTGAGTAGTGATAATCAGCTGTTGTATTTTGAACCGATTGGTTATGCAGAAATTCTTCAACCTGTACAAACTGCGGAAGCCGTTGGTGAATTTGTGACTGAAAAGACTCAAGAGAGTTCTGTATCTGTAATGTCCGACATTGTTACTGCTGAAGATTGTCAGGAAGAAAGCGTAGGATTAGGTAATAAAGATTTGAGTAGTTGTAGTTATAAACTATTAATGTATAAATGATTATGTGTGTGAAGGAAAATGAAGAAGTTTTTGTTTCATTTTTGCAGACGAATCTAAATTGGGTGCAGAAATGTCATCCCTCGAGACTGAACAACCACGCGACATACTTAACGAACAAGAAGGAGACAATTTCAATGTGGAAGCTCAGAGTTACGTTGATGAACCTGACGAAGACACAAACTCTACGAATGACGACGATCAACCTCAGAATGAAACGATTGATGTTGTCGATTTACCAGGTAGTCTTACCGAAATTGAATCTACTTTAGTAGACATCCACCATGATTACGTTCACGTTGAACACTTGACGAATTCTGAATTGGACATGGAGACTGAAAAGGAATTTCAACTATCTGACAGTGAACATCAACCGGATCAATTGGACGAAACTGTACCTGAATCTGTATTGCAAATTAACCATATTATTACTGATACCGAACTTACCGAACACAATTCATTTCATGTTAAGGACCAATCAGGGTACAAGTTTGCAGAAGAAATTAACGAAATGGTTAAGATCACGACTGAGCGTGATTTTCAAGTTGAGAAACAAACTGAGCCAACCTCTGCAGTTGATACTGAAATTGAAAATAAGTCTCAAGTTCAAGTTCCTGAGGTAAACCCCGACTATGATTACGTTCAAGGTAGTACATGTAATCCAAAAATAGAAAACGGCATAGACGATACTGAAAGTGAACCTCAATTTGAGGTTAAAGTCGAAGATAATTCCATGGAAGTTGGTGAGGAAACACGTCCCCAGTCGGTTGTAGTAGGGTCTGAAAATAATGTACAAATCGGTGACGCATCTGTATTGGTTGAACCTGAAAATGAATCTAAACCAAAGCGGAAGAGAAAGAAACGACGTCTGCGCTTTTCAATCCCAAGAAGAACTGTAGCAGCCACTCGAACACGAGTGGCTTCTAAAGTTGAACCCGCTGACTCAAGCATTGTACAAACAGAAACGCAGAAGAATGTTGAAGAGACTGTATTGGATGTGGATCGTCTGGATGTTAAAGACAAAATGAAACCGAAGAGAAAGTTTAGTAACACAGTGGAATTAAAAGTTATCCCAGCAAGAAAAGCGAAAGAGGATGTAAAATCCTACTCAGAAGTAAAGCCGAAAACGAAAAGGATTCCTTTAACTGTTGGCGTCGTCTCTGTAAACCATGAAGAAGGAGCGGTTAGAAAACCAGTTCGTAAAAGTCAAAGAACAGTGCAAAAGAGTGAGTCTGAAGAGGTTGATATTAACCCAGATATAGTGAAAGCTGGAAATGTGGACGGTCAAAAATTGAAGACAATAGGGAAACAACAGCAACTCATCCAGAAACGTGTTGTTAAACTGAAAAAGGAGCCAGCAGCCAAACAAGAACAAGATGAGGCCGAAACAAACTTATTAGATCGAGACACTCGAGACTATGTCATTCAACGGTGCTCAGAAACTATCCCAAAATCAGATGTTCATTTTAATATGAACGAAGTGGAACTTTTGTACTCGGTGAGAGCTTTTTCACATTGACGTCCTTAGGGTCTTGTGAAGTACATTCATTAAAAATTAAATTAAAATTTTATTGTAGATTGGCAGATTTGTGCAAGATCGATATTTGTCTTCGGTGGAAAACGGGGAGGATTCTATATTTAAAATCACTCTTTTAGACGGAGAAAAAGTACTTCGACGATTCGATCTCAGGACTTGTCTTGACGAGAAAGTTTATATGGGGACTGGAAATGTATGCTGGTTTTTTCGATGCTAGCTTCGGTTACAGTTTCACAAATTAATGTTAATTTCTTGTTAATTTTGTTTAGCGTAATCGTTTTTATTATAAATAAGGTTCAAATCATCGAAAAAATGGATGCACAATTTTACAAGAGATACCTGCCCGTCCATGCGATTATGATTTGCAAAGACCCACAAATGATTCGGGTTTATGGAACTGAGAGCCAACTTCCGTAAGTTTTCTTTTCCAATTTATACTGAACTTTGTGTTCATGAATGAAATCTACTGTTTATCACTATATTAATTGGGTTTTTCTAAGCAGGTTTCTTTATGAAATGGCGCAGACTGAAGATCTTTTCTTGTCATTCCAAAATTTTATTCAGATATGCATATTCGAAATTCGAAGCCCTGGATTTATTGATAGACTGAAACAAGGTTGTTATCAGAATGTTTTTTATGTTTTATGCAAGGGTGTGCAAAAATCTAATATTTGTCTTATATTCTACACAGCGGTTTCTGAGCCTTCTGAGCAACGGAAACATTTCTTGCATCATTGGAATAATCTCACCGTCGTTTCTCAAAATAGGATGTCAGGTATTCGTCCCGGTTCTCTGGAAATTGAAGTACGCAGGATAATTGATTCATTGCATCAATTGCCGTTGTATTAAAAAGTAACTTAATGTTATTTAATATCAAACAGGATATGCTAAAGATGTATCCAATATTTCATTCAAGTCACCGAGCATTATACGGGCGTACTGATGCATGTGCAATGTGTAAGAACGCACATCTGAAACCGTACAAAATATCATTATTGGGTAACACCTACAACTCCATCAATTTTAGTGACAACCCTGCTGAAATGTCTTCAAAGAAAGTATGTAGCAATAACCAAAACTTAAGTGTGTTGTTCACCATCAAGTAATCTTCGTTTTATTAATAGAGCTCTTAATTTCTTTCAGACTGTTCTCTACTTGTGTCACCCTTGTCTTCGACGTTGTGCATTATTTCAAGATCTTCATCATTACCAGAAGAAACTGTTTAACCAAACCAAAGAGCTTACAATGCGCGTTTTAAAGGACGACGACAAAGGAAGTCCAATAAAACAAATTGAGGCTGTGATGAATTACAACGATTGGATTCGTGAGGTATTAAAAAGCAACGACTTTTTAGTTTTCTAAAGTCTCGGTGATCCGTTCTCATATTCAATTAATTGACTGTCTTTGTGGTAGAATTTCGTTGAATTTCAAGTGTTGTTGGCGGATGCGAAAAAACAATCTGAGGACCTTTGTAAAGTTGAACCAGCAGTGGATTGCAACGTCAAAAGAGTCAAGACGTATTCCAAGAAGTTTGCTACTCGTAAACGTGTTTCTCGTGAACATTAGATAATCTGCATTGAAGACTGACGCACTTTGCTCATAGTTATGTTATGTTAGTGAGTGCAACGTTTCGTTTTCCTTGTCTTCCCTATAAAACCTCTAATAATTACAAATATATTGGAACAAATTGAGTTGAAATAATTGTGTTATAATACGTTTATTTATTAATTTAATGCTCTATAAACGCACTTCTGTGCAACACGACACAGGAGTTTCACGAGGCACCTTTGCACAATTCATCACATTGGAAGAGACATGCATCATAGACGATAGTACTAAATATTATTAATTTGAATTCTTGTTGAATATTAATGCTACATACGGAGGACAGGATGCGACAAACAGTAACGATTCGAACTTTTTAGACGTCTAAAATACTACACCAATGATCGTATTTAAAGGACGAGGCTGACTTAGCATTAGGTAACTCGACATTCAACTCCTCTATTTCCAGTGTCAGAGTCTTCGTCTTCATCATCGTCGTCACCCCCAGCCCAAGAATCATCTGAGTCTGAATCCCCATCGCCATTCGGTCCATCTCTCTGAAAGCAAAGTATACAATCATAAAAGTTATAAAAACAACAAAAGTGATATTGTCTTAAAGGATTCGTCATATACCCTCCGTAATCGTTCGGCTCGTCGCATATGATTCCAAAGAGCCCACATAAAATGTCCGTCGATTTCATCCGGTGGCCTCTTGTTTTCCTCCAGTCTGTTTTTCTGGTTCTTTCGCACAGTCACGGCTAGATCTGACATTTTGGGTGGGTGCTCGTTTGATGGAATCCAAACTTTGACATCATCATCCAACCCACTCGTTGCAATTATTGGCACAGTTGGGTGAGGTTCAAGACAGTTCACCTTAAACAAAACAAACGGGGGATAAATATCAACGATTCGCAATCAGATAAAAATGTAACATTCATTTGTGATTCTTAAATTACCACGCCATTTTCATCTCCACGAAGGAAATTAACAATCGCTTCCGTTTCTTTGTCCCAGAAAAATATATGACCACAGTCCGAACCGGAGACAATGTACTGACTTCTATCTCCGAAAAAGTTGACACCTTTCACTAGAAAATGCAAAATGTCGACTTCTAGCATGTTCAACTCGTAAGGAATTTTTAACAGTAAGGTATAATTGAAAAGTAAGGATACCTGTGGCATTATTGCGATGTCCCTCATAAACTTTAATATGATCCGCCATATCCGAATGGGAAGTATTGAATAGATAAATATTTTCATCATTGTAAGATGCGACAATTTCTGAACCGTTGTAGCTGTACATGGCAGCTGTGACATTGGCCTTTATTCGTGACCGTCCAGCTCCCACAGAGTCAACCAAATGTTGGGGACAGAACTTTTTCAATGGGACTGCGGAATCGGAATCTGCCGCAATGGGAACTTCACGGTCGTCGCTATCGTCCAAAGAAGTCGCGAATGATCGCAAGGTTCGAGCGTCATAAATACGAACAAATTCATCACGTCCAGAAATGCAAAATTCTTCAGGTTTGAAGGGGTTGCAACTTATGCTATAAAGAGCCACTTTCTTGTTTCGTTCACGCAACGATAAAAGTCTGCGGTAAATAAAATTCAAAGTTCATTATGCACGGTGCACGAATAATCAATTACATAGTTTGTAAATGGCTAACATTTGGCAGAATTTCGGTACCTACCTTTGAGGTTTGTCTTCACGAATATCAATGCTGTAAACAAAGGAATCCTCTCCACAACTCAGAATCACATGCGGATTGTCAGGACTGACCGACAATTTGTGAGCAGCACCCCGGTGCTGAGCAATTTTCTTTGTTGAATGAAGTGTTCCATCCGTGTCCAGCGTATGTAGTCTTACTTGACTGTCCCGGGCACATGATACGATCATCGTGTCCAGTCCCAAAAACGGCAAGAATTTGGACTATAAAATATATATACAATTTTAAATCTTTAAATATAAACTAACAAACTTGAACAAAGGCAATAATTTTTGAGTTTTTGACGCTTCATTATTCATTACCTGAAAGACATTCGCTCTGTGTCCGGTGTGGAAATTCGAAAGGATTGTTCCCAAATTATAATTCCACACTTTGATATGGAGATCATCAGATCCACTCGCCAGTTTCGTACCTGAGTAGCTAAAGTTAAGACAATTAACACAACCATGATGACCTTGATTTCCTTCTAATTTTCGGTACAATTCGAGTCTTTCGACAGAAAATAGGGATCCATAAAACCGAGAACGGAAGATCTCAGCAGATTGCGGTTGACTACTTGCACGAAGTCCCATTTCTCTTCGAAATATTTCACTTGGACCATTCCAGTTGTGTTTTGGTTTAGATTTAAGTAGTACCGAAGGCATTTGCTTTTCAAATTTTCGTTTCCCTACTTTTTTGGACGATTTTGCCGGTTTGTTTTCTTTCTTGTCTGCAGTAGAAGCACCGGTATCGGTACCTTTCGACGTACTGGGAGTCGCGGTTGAGCTATCTCCATCTTTAGACCGGGTCGCTGACGAAGACGCTTGACCTTCTTTTTCATCTTCGTCCAAATCTTCAAGGATACAATCAGACGTTGAAGATGAAGACTCATCATCCTCACCTTCAGGATGCATTGACAAAGAAGAGGAAGAAGACGATGATGACATCATCTCAGCTGCTTCCGCAAGTCTACGACTAATGTCGTCGTCTGCATTTCTTTGGTCGCGAACCATACGTCGGAACATGGCGTTTTCCTCTTCATCATCATTCAATGACAACAAATCTTCATCATCGTCCTCAATTCCAACTGCATCAGGACCAGACGTTGTTGTTGATGAAGACTGGGACGTGTCATCATGTTGACCAACCACTGACGGCTGATTAACCGGACTAGCACCTGTCACTTCCTCATCATTACCTTGTGTAATATCCGAAGCATCCATTGGTTCATCGGTTTCTTTACCGGAACTCGGTTTCTGGGATTTTTTATGTTCCTCACTCCGGGGTTTTCGTTCCTTCATCGGACTACAACGTGGAATACCATCTTCATCATCGTCACTGTTCATACCAACTGCTTCTCCTTGTTCCGTACCAGCACCGTGGGAATTTCGGTAGTGTCGTTTGTGAGCGCTGCTACTACGCCGTTTCATTACGACACAATCCTCTCCTATAGAACCGGAAGTGGACGGCTGTACCTTTTCATCATTATTATCCATTTTCTCCTCTGATTCTACCGAATGCTGCGATTGTGACAATGTTGTGCGGTCACCTTTCATGCTATTGTCTACGTCTTCCATGGGTTTGGTTTTACTACCGTCTTCTTCGTCACTGTTTGTCGACATTGTCGTTTTGGACAAGATAAACTAAGGTACTTTATTATCCCGGGAATATTTTAGACAGTAAACCGCCCATTCACAATAAGATACTACCAACCTGTACACAAGTAACATTCAAATCAAAACAAATTAAGTACTCGATATCATTATCAATTGAAAAAATCAATGACCTACAATCCTACAAATGACACTGACATATTGACAAAGTTATTTTAAAAACTCACGTGAATATTGTCACATATTCAATCAAAAACCATTCCAAATGACATTTATTGACTTATAATCCGTTACGTCAGTACCCAAGAGACATGACGTCGCAAAATGTGAACACTGACCAAAACTGGCAAATTATTTGCGTCTCAAGTTAAACAAAAAAGGTCGGAGAAATAAATGTGACCATCTGATTTGTATAGTGAAGGGAACATTCCGCTCCGCTCTGTGTCTCGGAAATCAGAATACAAAACACATGAATGAATGGCGCACCAACCAAATCTTCTCCGGCTGTCAGCTGTTCCTACAACGTGTACTTTTAAAAACAAGAATGCATTGTTGACTTTTTTGACGTGTGGTTGTCGAAAAGTCGACACCGACACTCTATAATGTTACCTTATTTTTGAAACAGTATTTAAACAGTAAATTAGTTTACTGCATAATCAGCAATAATTAGAATGAATAATGAATCCAAAATAGAATTAAATAGCATACTATAATTCATGATTGTTTATTCAGATGTCGTTCGTGATGCAATTATTTGTATTTTCCTTTGAAAAGCAAAAACTGTAAACATTACGTGGACAACTCTTATTCCGGTAAACAAATAATATTAATCAGATTTCTCCAGTACCAAAATTCCCATTTGATTTCCCAGTAAGATCTTTTCAAAATTGACGTAAGCATGAACCTGGAAATCACGTAACAAGCAGCAAAGATGAAACAAAGACCGCAAAATAATGGAACTCAGTCAGTTATATGAACATGAACTAAGGACGTAAAAGATTGCTTTGAAATACAACAATAACATTATACAAGTTTCACAAGAAACTTTGAAGTTGAGATGAATAAGACGACGATTGACGCACAGGGCAGGGTTGGAAAGGAAAACAAATAATGTTCTTATGTTCTGTATCATGGAAAAATTGTTTCTTTGATTGTGCATGACTTACAGATTTGAAAAGAGCTGTTGCATCCTTTCCAAAACCTTTGGAAATTGCCCATAGACCCCCAGGATGTTCTCTACAGTACGCCGTAACATCCCAGACCTTTCCTGGAAAAGTCCAAAGTAAACATTTCCAGGTGCTGAGAATTTCCTTCTTAGATTGAAAACAAAGAAAAAGTATGAATGACGTACCCTTGAGCGCTACCCAAGCATCTTGACGTGTGTTGTGCATAGCCAATTCCTCTGGTATGATTTCTCTTGTGGTTGAGGGTTCTATGTGCATCCTGACCTGAGACACGACCTTTCCCGGGCTCTGTGGGTGCTTTCAACTAGGGATTTTTTGAATTTTTACTATTATAGTAGAAAACTAATTTGCCGAATTTTTTTAGTTTGTCGCCTGTACATTCATTAGTAGATTCTGAAATGTGGCTTGGGAAAGTTTCATGCATGAATTTGTTGCCTATGGCAAAAGTGAAAGGATAGATGAAATGGAAGGGAAAGTGAAAGGGGAGAAAGGGAGAATGTACTGTCTTTCCTAGTCTCAGCATCCCGTGTTGGACGCATCAACAAACCACGGACGTCACTCTGTAGTCGTGACAACGGGAAAGGAAAATGTGGGGGTACTGCACCATCGGGAGAGCGAATGATCCGGGTTTTGTGCTTTCACGAAAGGTTCCCATCCCGGGAGCTTCGCGGGTAGTTTCGTGACGGATTCGGGATTTGAGGTTAGAAGCTTGTTAAGACGTAAGAGATGGAGAAAGAGTATGAAAGGGACGCCGAAGAACCGTCCGCTCCGAGAACGGTTGGTGTGGCTTGGTGAAAATATCGACTGCTGTACTAGACGAGAGAGTGAGCAAGAGAAGTTGGGGCTCTCTTGCGTCATCACATCATTGATTCCCTTGCTTTCTCTCTTTGGGCCGGTGTACAAAATTTGACATTATATTCGTTGGACGAAAAGAGAAGAGAGGGAAAAGCTGAGAGAGAGACGCATCGATCCATCGATCCATCTGTCTGTGAAAATGTTGCGAGCAAGAGAACAAAGTGTCCAATGATGCACGGGGTGGAATGAGTGATTTATAATAAATGAAGCAAATATTACTGCTCTTCAGGGCCAAATGCACTCACCCACTTTTGGACACTTCCTCCTCCCTATACGTGCCTTCATCATATTTTACTTGTCAATTCAATTAGCCATTTATCACCAACCGCAACTGGTAGGAGAGAAAACCACGACCACCCAAACGCATTAAACCAAAAGTGCAAACACACTACACATACTAACTTTGCATAAGTCATATCATAGTCATAGTATGGTAGACAAAGTACGAAACCCAAACACACAACACTCACATTGGCACTGTTTTGCATCATTGCATTGCTATTGATATTTTTCTTGCTCACACACAAACGTTACTTATGTGAAAGCATGGTGAAAGCACATGTATACGTAGCAAGGCTAACATAATAAAAAAAAAGTGGCGCGGCTTGGTGAGAGCGACAGCGATATGATTTGACACGATCAACTGCAACCCTTTCTGCACTCTGCAGTTCAACTAGGA
>JABASF010001010.1:0-27828 GCA_019776145.1 Harlomillsia oculata
ATAATGCGAGAGACAAAGTCTCCGAATTGTAAAATTCCCTTTTCATCCGAGTACACGCGACGTGTCATTCACGTTGACGATTGCAATGCCTTTATGCAATTTGTATTGCGTTTGATGCTCTCACGAAATGGAAGCTTGAATGATTCTTGTGCAAGAGAGGTGCAGCTTTAGTGCATCCTTTGATTGGGAGGAGAAGATTATGACATGCGATCACAAAATACAAATTGAAAACGTAACCAAATAAAAACCAATTTTTACCAGAAAAGTTGTCAGGGCATGAACAATTGAAAGAAGCTACACCATCGATGCATGTTCCACCATTCATACAGGGTGAGGATCTGCATTCATCCCAGTTGATTTGGCAGGAGTATCCCGTGAATCCATTACGGCAATAACACTGATGAGGACTGAAACACGGATTTTGAAAAAAATTAGTCAAAATGTAAACGTTTGAATTTGCGTTTTCGTGATGCCGTGTATGTAATCGAGATATCGACTTAATAATGGTATAAAGCCATCGATCTCAACCACTAACTTCCGTAAGGGTTCAAATTGTTTCATTACATTCATCCCCTATTCGAGTCAGTGTTTATTGACACTTCCAGGGGTGCAACAAAGCCTTGAATTAAAAGGGTGAAAATGAGGTTAGTAGTGAAGACCGATTTAGGGTAAAATACATGAACAATGACAGCTATCAGCTCTTTCCAAATTATGCTCTTCCTATTCAGGTCTTTTATAGTGGAACACAATGGAGTGTCACTTACCTTTCGATATCGTCAATACAAATTCCATGGAGGCATTGCAATCGTCAACGTGAATGACACGTCGCGTGTACTCGGATGAAAAGGGAATTTTACAATTCGGAGACTTTGTCTCTCGCATTATTCCTTAAAATAATGCGACTGTTTTTCTCCTTGTACAAAAAACTATGAAAGTAATTTCCCCAACCCCATTGTATATACAAATCAGCTAAGAGGTAGTAAAATGCAAAGCTTCTAAAATCAATAGAGGAAAATATAGACTGCTAATGGTCTCTGCATGCACACAACCTATTCAAGACACCTGTACATGTCAGAAAGAATAAGAAATTCGGTTGTGGGTGGACGAAATAAGATACAGAGAGGCGCTTCCTTGTAGCGCACACGTGCCGTTTGAAGCGGTGACAGGTTACAGATGGTTCAAGGGCCAGACCACGTTTGACTAGCTTCTTGTAATGTCAGTGACTCTGCAGAGAAAGTCGGAAATACCTACGCATTTTCTGTTTTGCTCCTTCCAGAGAGAAATGTCAAGAATATGTGTGTGCCGATGCTACGTGAACGCATTCGTACCACCAACCACCACCAAAGTCTATAATTTTATGAGCAACTTTTCCAGAAAGGGTTTGATCAATGATTCATCGTCAGCATGTTCGCCATTTGTACTCTATAACTGAGTGTAAATTGTAATGGATGATCGTGATTCCTTCCTCCAGTTTAATTTCTACGAACGCTTTGCACGCTAACGAATTAAGTAGCCATCACTGAAAGTATATTCTGTCATTTTTATGTAAAATCCATTTTTGCTTTGCATTGCCATTATTACACCTCCCACTCCCGCTAGATCCAATGACAACTTTCCAATTATGAAAAATGTAAAAGTTCTTAAACGAAGCGAAAATCACCAACTCGATATAACATCTAAAAATTACAAAAATTATGAAACCGGAACTTCAAATGGCGCAATTATCAATAACTGCTTTTCCACTATTTTCCGAAATTGCGAACCTTGACCATAATATTATCCATACAATTTTTCAATGATCAATGATCCCATCACTCCGGTTCCAGTTTCTGATAGAAGGGTCTGTCTCTCTTCCACGAATCTCGAATTGTACAATCTCCTCCCCTTTGTGTTTTCAACTTGGTTACTCCGTTACCAATACAAATCCAAATGATATCACCGCAGGTAGCCTGCCTCATGCCGGACGTAGAAAGTTGCACGCATCCAGATTTCCCCCTTTTCAATAGTAAAATGAAATCAGTTTTGTCATACGCACCAACGCATAAGCACTGGAAATTACTTATCTCTCAGTCATCATTATGATGTTAGGAACCACACATTTTGTCAGCTACTAAGTGCTAACAATCCCAAAAAATTTAGCAATACTCACGCAACATGCCGGAACTTGCACTAATCTACAAGATTAGCAAAATACTGTACATTTTCATAACTGTAGTTTTAGTGTCGAAAGGTATTTTGAAAATTCAGAGTCGGATTTCCATTTGTACTGACTCATAAAAAATATGTCGGGTCTCTGTTTTAATCGTGTTTCCCTTTTGTGCCAAGGTGCTTTATGCGAAATGGACTTGTCCATTTGCGACGAAGTTATTTGCCAAAATAATGGAACTTGCACATACCAGAACACTGGGAATGGATCCGGTGTCGGATGTATCTGTCAACCCGGCTTTACAGGTTGGTAAAATGAGAATTTGGCATTTCCAAAGTGCCCAAAGGCATCAGAAAGTTGAAGTGCTATATACATTACAATACTGTAAGTAGTATAGCGCATATAAAAAGGAATTGGAAATTAACGACAATTCCCATTCTTGACAGCATGAGGTTTCCACTTGTCGTCAGGTTATAGGTGGAAATTGTTCATAATTTGCTTTGAATCGTACAGGAGCTCAGTGCGAAATGGACATATCAATTTGTAACTCAACCGCAAGCAACGTTTGTCTCAATGGAGGAGTGTGCATTGACGGAGTTGGAGACAAGTTCTATTGTCAATGCTTACCAGGTTGGACAGGAGTCTCCTGTGAATTAGATGTGAATGAATGCGACTCTCAACCCTGCCAAAATGGAGGAATTTGTATCAATCAAGTCAATGACTTTAGCTGTGCTTGTCCATTCGGTGATGACAACCAACACTTTCAATTTTCTTCCTAGTTGTTAAACAAACGTGCCGTAAAAAACACGGTAATAATATTTCCATTTCCTTGACCATTCATGTAGGTTTTACCGGAAGAGCTTGCGAGACGAAACTTAAAATTTGTGAAGAGAACCCATGCAAAAATGACGCGTTTTGTTTGGAGGAAGGGACCAAGAAGACTTGCTATTGTGTTCCCGATTTTCATGGTACTCTTTGCGAAGAACAGTACAATGAATGTGATCCACCACCAAAGTGAGTAAGCTTTTAGTAATAAAGTTTCTTTGATTGTCCACTTGAAACTTGGAGTGACAGATACAAACCTCATTTCAAAATCGTCTCCTTTTCAGTGTCTAGTCGCTGTTTTTTCACATTATGCTTTAACTCCTTTAACAAATCGTAGTCATCGTGCCTTTTCCTTTTCCCCTGGGCTAAAAATGGTAGAAAATACTAATTAAAATTTGAGGTATCCTTTGCACTCTGCACGTTTTACGTTAGGAATTTCGGAGTACGTTAATGACCTTTAGATTTCGCTAATAAACACGTTGGTTGGTTGTGGCTTCTGTGGTGGATGTAATTAACGTCATTCTAAAAGTATTAACCAAGATTGTAGACAGCAACAGCTTCAAATTATCACATACTGTAAGGAGACGCAGACATCAAACTTATTCCATTTAGTTGAAATGGACTTCCTAATTTGCAAATGAAACCATGATCGTTTATGCAAGTTGGGCGCACAGTGCCTAGCTCCAACCAGCACATTAATTATTCTTAACAAGGGAAAAACTTTTCGATAGAGCCAATAATGCAATAGTAGTTACATAGTTTCAAGTTTCAACAGCCAATCAATAGAAACTTCGATAAAAGAATTAAAGTCGTAATGTCATGAGTTGTAACAACCAAAAGCTTTGCAAAATCCTACTATAGTCCCGCTGACTTTTCTATGCTACTCAATAATTTACTTTTCTTTCTTCCAATTACTCAGATGTTTCAATGGAGGGAGTTGCATTGACGGCGTTGGAGCTTTCTCGTGTTCGTGTCCTCCTGGCTTTTTCGGAGACACTTGCCAATGTACAGCAGAATCAACGGATTTGGTCTGCCGTCAAAACAATAGTAGTGAGTATTCTTCTGTAATGATCACCCCAACTGCGCTCACATCGATTTTTTGGCTACCGGAGATAAGCCTCACAACAAAAGTAGGACCACCGCAATTCAACGTAAGCAGCGAGTATGACTCAGCCCTACATTCTCCCTACGACCCCGGAGGATCTAAAACAACGATAATTAGCACTAGCAAAGTCATCGAGCCGACTAAATCTCTGGTAATTTCAGACAACACAGGTGCTTCTTTCTCACCAGAGTTGGGAACCCCTACAGTCTTAATTACGACGGATTTAGTCAGTTTAACGTCCACGATGCACGGACTTGTAAGCACAACGATTCTTCTTTCTCCGTCAGAAAGTGAAACGACTTACGATCCTTGTCCTACGCTGGAAGTTCCCGACATTTCTACACCATTACTACTTAGCCCACATCCATCTTTGAGTGAAGCATTCTTAACAAAATCTATGCCTACGTCAATGCCTAGCACAATGGAAACTGCCATGCCACCGAAATCTAGTGCAAGTGATGAACTCCAACTAAGTGATGGTATTATTTCCGGAACCATTAAACCTCCCGTAAGTATTACTCAGACTCCAGCAGTGACGAGAACGGAAATGACTCCCACAGGAATCTTCTCAATGGAGCAATCTCCGACAGGCTTGGAATCTGTGTCAAGCTCCCCTGCATTGTGGGAAACCCCGGGTATCCCCGTTACACCGACATCAATAATTGCAATAACAACTCCTCCTGCACCTGGTGCTGACAACTCATCTGTTTACGTTGTGGAAAGTACATTGTTTCACTCGGATCCACTTTTCACTACAACGTTGACCCCTGGAGCAAGTATATCCGTTGTGGATGGGTCTCTTTGGACATCAATTTTAATTGCCCCTTCTCCATCAGAAGATTATACGAGTGCCAGCAAAGGCTATCGAACAGAAGATTTGTCAATAGGACCAACTTTCGATGTACAGCCAACTCCCATTATCCCAACTGTTTCCAGCACAAAATCTGTGCCAAATACTCTAGAAACTTTGTCTCCAACTCCTTCGTTGACAATTCCAGAACCTACACTTTTTATCCCTACCGAAAAGCCACCAAATGCCTCAGATCCTTGCCATAATTACTGCCAGAACAATGCCACATGTGTTTTTCACTCGATCGAACCTCATTGTATTTGTCCACTGAAATTCACCGGAATTCGGTGTGAAATTCAACGAGAAAGAATACACAGTCCATCATTTGCGGGAGACTCCTTTTTGGAGTACAAACTGCCTTCCGAAGAGTCCAGTCATGGAGTAGAGATTACCACACAAATGGCCACTGTGGCTCCAGACGGAATTCTTCTTTACAGTGCCGTAGGGAAAGTCTATGCTTTAATTTTTATCCAAAGTGGTTTAATAAGTTTACATTTCTCGTGTGGAACACAATCCATGCACTTTGTCGAAATGAGGACGAGAGTCGACAACGGGTTCAATTTCACAATGAAGTTTCGAATGGATTTAATCATACATGACAAGGACGAAGTACGATGCATTGGAGAAGTCAGTGTGAATCAATCATACGTCATGAAAGGCGAGCAGGTCGTCAAAAGAAACAGTCATTTTTGGAATCAACCTATAGAAACATTTCAGCTTGGAGGAGTTGGTCCATCAAAAGTAGAATCAAACGACGCTATGATAACTGCCTTGCCCGGGTTTCGAGGTTGTATGTACAGCTTACAGGTAAGCTCATGGAAAAAAAGAAGCTTACACAACATGGCTTTTGTTGCAGTACACATTTCAATGCGACAAGGTCTTGGAGAATAAATTGATTCTCTCTCAAATTCAATGGAAGTTCATGTTACTGTTGCAGATAAATCACTTAGACAAGGATATGTACGAAGACGCCATGGACGGACGAAATATAGCAGAATGCACAGCATTGGGTTGTGCTGTAAATCCTTGCGCATCGGCTTCCACTTGTGTTCCAAGCAACATTTTCCCATTCTGGGAATGCATTTGTCCCATGGGGTACGTCTTTACCAGATTGTAGGACTGAGGAGCCGAACGGCAAAGGAGCACTTGGTGTTAAAAGAGCCGAACGTGAAAGGAGCATTCGTAAAGTGAAAAAGGAGCACTTTGTGGAATATTAGTTACTTTAACAATGCAGTAGTCCTTTTATTTCGAATCACGTAATTTACAAGTAATTTCGGACTGCAGGAATTACAATAACAAAAAAACAGCAAGATATTATACTTTCTTAGAACGCGTACGTTTTGCTACCGGAGTCCAAGCATATCGGCACAAAGTCTTATCCTTTTTAGCTTTCTTGTTTCTTATTTGCACGTACTGGTTTCGGGTTCAATAGGCATAAGTTCGGACGGTGGTTCGTTTTCAGTTTTCGAGGGAATTTAATTCGTGAATTAAATTCCTTAAAGAAATTAGGAATTAGGAATTAGTACTAGCTTTCAAGTGAATTAGGATTTGTGAATTAGGATCTCCTGAAAATTGAGCAGAGGAATTAAATTCATCTAATTCCTCTAATTCACTTTTCGTTATCATTTCATACACCGTCAGGGGAGGAACACGCTCTATTGCATTCCCGACGCCGCTCGCGTATTTCAATTTCCATCCAAATATGAGAAATGTCACAAAACGGTACCCCCCAACCCTCCAAACTGCCAGTTCAACGGACCGCAGTCATTCAGATCCACACTTGTTTTCATTTCGGATTTGATTTTGACGATTGACAATAAATAACGACAACACTATACCAACGATTTTCGACGAGACATATTTTAAAGTTGTCACTGTTGAGGGCGAGTCCCTTACTGCAAAATGCAGCAGATCAGGTGTTCAACGACCATCATTGGATACATGAATGCAACTTCAAGTTTTCTAAGACAAACTGAATACTAATTACTTTCAAGATACAAATTACTAATTACTAGTTGAGCGGCTCTTCTCAAACTCTGGTATGATTTTAAACCCTATAGACGGGGGTCATGGTGTCAACGTCAGACTCCCTTTTCGAATCACGACTTTACAAAAGGCAAATAAAGACAATAATTGGAAGTTTATCTCAATATTATTTCATTATTTATGTTATTATTATTTACTAACTATATTAAATTAATGTATTCATATTCTGCATAAAACTGAGATTTTCCATTAAGAAACCGATTTTTGTACTAAAATTAATAAAAGAAAATGTAATAAACATAGCGCCTTAAAAATTCATGGAATTAGGATTTCAAGGAATTTAATTCACGAATTAGGAATTAGGAATTTGGATTTAATTCACTTAGGAAAAGTGAATTGGAATTAGGATTTTGAATTAGCAAATTCAAGGAATTTGCCGGCTCTGAATGATGTATTAGGTAATCGGAGGTTCTCCTTTACATTTACATGTAATATTTAAATATAGTTAAAAATGCTCCTTAGACGATGGTAGATGCTCCTTTTACGCAAAATTGAGATGCTCCTTTGGCGTTCGGCTCCTCAGTCCGATTACGGGAAATTCTACGGTGTTACTTTTTCATTAATTTTAAACGACGGCAGACGCATTTATGTTCTTTTGCCCAGTGCTCTTCTTGACACTCAGTGGAACAGTACGAGGTGTTCCAGCAACAATGGAGATTTGCCGTCGCCTCTCTCTCACAATTCAAACACTGTAAAAGATATTGTTCGTAAGTATCACTAAAATCGCTATGTTATTAATTTATTAATTAATAATAAATTGATGGGACGAATCAAACTAAATTGTTATTCTCACCCATTGTTTTCGTTTTGCTGCTGAGACCTCCTGAGCATGCATATCCTTCAAAGCAGCTATACCCCCTAAAATATCCTCTTTCATATCATCCCACAAGCTGTCACTGGCACTGGGGTTGGGACTCTGAATACCAATGACGAGGCTCGGACTATCATGGGTAGATGCAGAAACCGAATTTTCTTCGCACTTGACATTCAACTCCTGTATCACAAATCAGTTGACATACATTGTTAAAATCGCAAAAATGTCATGCTGTCATTGTTGTAGTTCCAACGGAACGTAATACTTACATCCGGCTTGACTTCTGTGTCATCTTCTGCGACTTCCACTTTTAACGGTTCTTCATCTAATATTGTGAAAGAAAACAGTTCAATTAATAATTTGAACAATCCATCAAGACATTACACAATGGTCATTATCCATAAAAAAAGATGCAACGACACTAATTGTTCTGTATAGTCGTCGTTTGTCATTATACGATCAATTAAAACTTCATTGGCAATAGCAAAGTCAATAAACTAGGGGAAAAAGGATTTACAAAGCACACTACTGTACATTTACCTTTTTTCACCACATAGGTAATTGGAACCTGTCTTCCCCGAAGATTGTACATTATTTGTACGTAAAATTATATACGCACGAGAGTCAAAAATGACAAAAATGTAGATTTCAATTAATCGAATTCAACACTAAATAATACATCAACTGCACAATTGATCGTTAGAAGTCGATTGCAAAAGTTCTAATGAAGGCGGAAGGAATCTTCTGCTGCTGGGTAGTCAAAAAGGAAGGACGGAGGTGGCGTTGGATGCCTAAGGCCTCAAGGATTGTAAGAAGGTAAGAACCAATTTTGTGCACGAGGAAAAAAGACGATCCTGTGGCCTCCCGCTTCATTTTAAACTCAGACACCCTGTTGGACTATTTTTGGATCCTTGTTTTCTGTACACTGATATTGACATTTATTTTATTAACGGGACACGTTTGGTCATCAAGTTTGTTATTTTTGTTTCAAACAAGAAGGTAAGGAAAATGCTCCATCATTTTATTATCATTAAAAGTGGTACTATATTCATATTCCGACCGTATGGTACAAATCAAAATCACTTGTTTGGGAAGGGACTGTCAATTGACGAAAGGAGTTGGGCTCTTATTATGGACCGGAAGACGCAAGCAACCAGTTTGCACGATGGTGGAGATTTGGAAGGCGCTTTGTCCACCTTATCGAGCGGTTTGGATAGCGACCCGGATAACATCACTTTGTTGTACAATCGGGGTATCATTCACCTGAAACTGGACAACTTTGGTCAAGCGTTGAGGGATGCAGAACACGTGTTGCTATTTGATCCATGTCATTTGAAGGCCAAATGCACTAAAGGATTGGCATTGGTCGAATTGGGGCGGTATGCTGAATCAATTCAATTCTTGAGCGAAACGCTGACCTTTGTGACAGCTGAACGCGAACGAGTGGCGATTGAAATGATCCTGCACGAAGCTCGTTTGTTTCAACGTCAAAGTGACACGGGCGAAGGTTACGGTAACAACCAACCTAAAGTGCTGGAGGAGGTGATAGGCTCTGATCTAGATTTCACACGGATGGCGAGTTTTACAAAGCGGGTAAAAGTTGGACATGTGGAGGGCAAAGGTCGAGGTCTCATTGCGACAGTGGACATTCCGCCAGGTCAACTTGTACTGGTGTCAAAGGCGTTTTGCCTTATACCAGCTAAAAGGGGGGAGTTTTGCACCCAACAAGAAAATGAGCTGAAAGAAATCTCGAGTCGTCTTTTGAAGGAATTAATGGAGAAAATTGTGAAGAAGATCAAAGATCAGCCGGAATCTCTTGCTGATGTGATGCATTTGTGGGCGGGACCGGAAATGAAATTATTGGAGAAAGAAGATCAGGGTAATGCTGTACAGTAAAATTAGATATAAATATTGCGATTGCGATATTTCTGATATATTAGGATTTTATTGATTCAAGTGTCAATATGATAAACCGATAATTCTTGCTTAATGCACAGACGTGAAGAATGGGGAATTGGACATGGTTCGTCTTGCGGAGATCATCAAGTTGAACGCATATGGTCGACTGGTTTCCAAGTTAAGTCCAAATCCGTACGTCCACCTGGAGTTTTCTCAATTATGCTTTCCCGGAAACTTCATTTCACCCGGACTCTGGCTCCCGCTCTCCTACATCAATCACACATGCTATGATGGAAATGTTATGAAGATGACTTCGGGGGACACCGTATTTCTCATAGCTCGGAAGTTGATTCCAGCTGGAACAGAAATCACTATGAACTATTGTACGTCATTTCATCCAATGTCCCTTCGTGGACAAATGTTGGATCGTCTCGGGTTCGTGTGCGATTGTCAACTGTGCGAGGTGGACAAGAAAGAAGGGTTGGACGTCGAAAAAGCTCGTACGACTATCATTGAGGAAATCTACGACAAATACCGTTCCAGTGACGTGAAGACTCTCGATGTCCTCTATCAAAGAGTTGAAGACATGCGTAAAGCAACTCCGCATTTGAACTTGGGCCTTCTTCCTCTTGTCACTTTTTTGCAATCTAAGGCAAATATTGACGAAGTCGATGGATACTGTGAAAAGTACGATGAGCGTGTTTACGACCTTAACTACGGCACGGATTGGCATCCGGCTTCAGTTATGGCTGCCTTTGACCAAGTCATTACCAGTTTCTGTTCCGAAAATTTCACCAGGAAAAAGAAGTGGGCTAAGAGATTTCGCGACGCAATTCTTCTTCGGGATGGCAATTTGGATTTGATGGAAGAACAAGTTCGACAAAGCATGGCACATGAACTTGATCAACTCGGTTCAGAACGTGCGCCTGCTTGGAAAGAGTTATGTGCGGCTACTGCAATTGCGGACCTCTACCAGTCTCTTTCTCTGAACGGGTGAAATTATCGCTCCGCCTTTGATAACATTACGGTTGATTACGATTATACTATAGATATGATTCCGTTAACATAAAATTGGGTACGTCAAGATCATAATAATTGTTAATAATTTCACTTTCAGTTCTGGTTCTGTTAAACTTTTATTTTATTTCTTTGTTGTTATTACCATTCCACAAAGTTTGTTGAATAATGTTTACAAATAAGATTCTCCACTTTTTCAATTTGAATGTTGTATGTATAGTAGTTCCATTTTGATTTCAAATGTCTGCATTGCTCTTTCCCATCGTTTGCTTTCATGAGATCTGCGAACATTATGATAAGATATATTATAGTGTCAAGTCGTTCTTCGAGAATCTTGGAATATTTTGCCAGAACTGGCAATTTCCCAGTGTATTTCACCAGGTCACGGTCACGACGTCACGAGTTACAAGTTGCAACCAAGAAGGACACTGCGAAAATCACATTATGCTGGGCGTGCGTGCGTGTGGTTATAAACAGAGGTTTATTGGCACGAAGGCGAAGGCAAAGGCAACGCAATTACAACATTACAACGGTGTAACGTGTAATGAAGGCTAGGCTATGGAGGGATCAACAAATCAACACTCATTCTGAACTCTGAAGGTAGTAGTCGCTATTGGGAAGCTACGGTCTTACGTCCTCAAACATAGTACAGCTATGAGCAAACTGAAGAGGGAACTTAGTGATTCGGTCCAAATCCTACGTGGAGCCCTTCAATTTGTTTACGCTGGGCATATCATAACATAAGGGATAATGATACCCAGGAGAAGATTAATATTGATGCGAGTACCGTCAGTGATGTGTTTGAAGATTTCAATTTCATAATTCCTGCTGACCTTCCAGATTCTACAACTTAAATCAAATTGGCTGGTATGGTTATATGTATGGTTATAGTACTATATTATTCAGGTTTGTAAAATAAAAGAAGTGCCGATACCGGTTCATTCGAATTTCCTCCTTTACATCAAATTATTTTTACTACAAGAATAATGGCGACATTATCAGTTTAAGTTTTTGTTTTACAGTTCTTGTCTGTTTTTGTTATGGCTTAAAACATTTCACAAAAATAATCTTCGCCTTGAGATTTACATAAACAAGATTCTCTGGCACTAATACGGCTATACGGCGACAATTAGAATTTTAAAGAATACTAAGAAGCAATTTCATCAGGAAATAACATAGTGTTCATCACAAACAACATATTGACATCTACTAGGATTCAAACCACTCTTCATCTCATCCCTCACAATCGTCACAGTGCTAAGAATGACTGCATACTGCATTTTAATATTATTTGCTAACATTGACAATAGCTTAAGGTGTTAGAGTGGAATATTTCCATGTTTTTTCCAAGGGTTCGTCAATGTTTTCCCTGACAAAGATTGCAGGTCGCTGCATATACGTCGTCTTGTGTGTCTTGGTTCAATTATGTCATCCACAAAGCCGCGGACAGAAGCAGGAAATGGATTTCCAAACTTATCGTAATATTCTTCTTCATATTTTTGAACATTGGCTTGTCCACGGTACAAGATGGACACGGCTCCTTTGGCCCCCATTACTGCAACCTCAGCAGTTGGCCACGCATAGTTCACATCTCCACGAAGATGTTTGGATGACATCACATCGTAAGCACCACCGTATGCCTATAGAAAGGAAGAATGAAATTGTATAACATTACATACTTTCATACTACAGCATCAGTATGACAATGACATGGCGGAATTGAATAACTGTACCTTTCGTGTAATAACTGTAATCTTTGGAACTGTAGCTTCCGCAAACGCATACAGCAATTTTGCACCATGTCGAATGATTCCAGAATGTTCTTGGGAAGTTCCGGGAAGAAATCCCGGTACGTCAACAAATGTAATAAGTGGAATATTGAATGCATCACAAAATCTAACAAATCTTGCTCCTTTGACCGATGCATTTATGTCCAGACAGCCTGTCATTGGAAAAAACGACGTCAACTTGAACTTATAACACTAATGATTTCGTATTATAATATTGTAATTTCATGTAGAAAACTGTAAAACAAACCTGCAGCAACTCTAGGTTGATTTCCCACAATACCAACAGTTTGCCCATTGAGACGACCAAACCCTACAATAATATTTCTTGCATATTTCGGCATTATTTCAAAAAATTCCCGATCGTCCACAACACCCAAAATAACATCTGCCATATCATAAGCAGCAGTGGATTCCAATGGAACTACACCGTCCAAAACTGGAACGTCGCGATCCCACGGATCAACGCATTCGAACACTGGAGCCTTTTCCTTGTTGGAACTCGGGAGATATGACATGAGGTCTCGCAAATTAAGAATAGCGTCGATATCGTTTTCAAAAGCTCGGTGAGCAACTCCAGAAAGTGTCGTGTGTGGCTTGGCTCCACCGAGTTCTTCATGAGTTACGTCTTCATTAGTAACTGATTTCACAACATCCGGTCCAGTTATGAACAAATATGATGTATTTTTCACCATGAACGTGAAGTCCGTAAGAGCTGGTGAATAGACAGCACCTCCAGCACACGGTCCCATAATCATGGATATCTATAAATCAATGAAACATTTATACACCTTAATCGTCACATTTTATTTTTAAGCACTTGCATAGTTAAAAATGAAACAGACGAGAAATTCATACCTGAGGAATCACACCTGATGCCATAACATTTCTTTGAAAAATGTCAGCATAGCCGGCAAGAGATTCGACACCTTCTTGGATTCGAGCACCACCAGAATCATTAAGACCAATGACTGGAGCACCAACAAGCATTGCTTGATCCATGATCTATTTAATTAAAAAACATAAAAATTTGATACACTCAGACATTTTCACGTATTAAATTGAAATGACCGAGTCTTGTGACAGATTAATAGAAACTTTCCAGGAAAAAATTGAATGTTAACCTTGCAAACTTTCTTAGCATGAACACTGGACAAGCTGCCACCAAATACTGTAAAATCTTGACTAAAAATGTACACTAGTTTCCCGTTAATGTAACCTTTGCCTGTCACCACTGAATCACCTGGGTACTGCAAAACACCAAGAAATTATACAATTAATTAATTTCATGATAAAATTAATTAAAGTGCTTTTACAAGTTTTACCTTTTCCTTTTCCATTCCAAAATCGGAACAAGTATGTTCCATGAACATGTCCATTTCCACAAATGTGTTTGGGTCACATAACACAAGCGCTCGTTCCCTTGCCGTTAACTTGCCCTGTAAAAATATCAAAATAGAAGATAACAATTGTGAATTTGAAACACAACAAATTCCGAAATTTGCAAAAATCTAATTTACAAAAATGAGTCCTTCAATTACCTTTTTATGCTGAGCCTCAATTCTCTTGGGTCCTCCACCAAGAAGGGCCAGCTGTTTTTTGACATTAATTCGCTCACGAACAGCCAAAGTCTGTCTTGCTCCCAGACAATACTGTCTCGTAAAGTTTCTAATGATGCTCGCCATGATGAATTTGTTCTAAACGCCTTGCAAACCAGTTTTCAAAACTGAACAGGAATGGACAAAAATGGACGACGATGTTATGTCACAGTCACACACCACCTCGAGCCGAACCACAAAAAATGAACTTAAACCAAGCGCGCAGCTTTCCACGCAAGGAACAAGACCTACTCGCTTAACACACAAGCCAACAAGCCTCAGTGGTTTTTGTGTCGACGTACACACTTTTTGTTTACACGATTCTGCTCCTTCGATTGCAATGCGACCAATTAAATGACTATCAAATATAAATAAGTCAGTTATCATTAATTCAAAATAATGCCAGCAGCAAGTTATTACTTTACGCACCAGCACCGTCTTAACTGAGGACTGAATGAATGCAATAGTAATTTCTTGGCAACCAGAAATAAAATTGCTGGCGTTCATTGGAGACATTTTTTGATAAAATCGCATCATCGCATGGAATCAAAATGAATTTAAACTAAAGACTTTTTGATATTTACAAAGGATGATCGTTTTCTTTGTTACATTTTGTACGTAAAAGTGCATATTTATATTATAGGAAGATGTATATTGTAGAACGGGAGTAAGTGTGACTGTATGACTGGAAGAAGGAAGAAAAAAAGACTATTTTTGAGTGTTTTGAGGAGTTTTGGTCTTTTACGGCATTTTCTTCACTCTATAGTGAGTGACTTGACTGAGTTGAGTTTTTATGATGAAAGTATCATCATCCCGACGACGAGGAGCTCCACTTTCTTGAGAGTCTTTCCCTGCTCCTGTCTGTCTCTTTAAAAAACTTTGGTGGACTGTCTCCCAACTTTTCTTCCATCATAAATTGACCCAAATGGCTTAGCCACGTGAGCTTTCTCTTCCTTTCTTTCTCTCACTCACTCAGTTTTCATCTTGACAATTTTTATTCCCATCCATTCCGCAGTCTCTTCTGTCTTCCTTCATAGAGAGATGAAACGCAGAATGCAGATGAAGCTGTAAATTCTGTAACCAAATAGACAAACTGCTAGACATCTATTTATTTAGACCGTTTTTGAGCCGTAAGCACAGCAGTCAACACGTTTAAACTCCCGTTTCAAGTGTCATTTCACTCATCTCAGAGGGAATGTGAAAGTCTCCTTCGCTCCTTATAAGAATCGTAACTTTATGTACTAGTGGAAATATGCATTAAAAAGTGATCATACATTCACGATTCCTTTTCACTACCCTCATTTTTTCATATGAACCATTAGCCTAGAAAAAAAGGGATGTGGGAAGTAAAGAAGTAAAATGGTTGTTGCATTTCCAGAATCTTCGTTGAAGATGATGGGAATCCTTGAATCCATGGAAGAATAGTAAACATAAAGGGCGTCTTGCTCAGCGGTAGTGAAAAGGACATGGAGATGACAAAAAGTGTGCTTTGGATAAGAAAATGCGCATATCAAAAAGTATTGCTTCGGGGTAATTTCGGTCATTTAAAAGAGGAAGAGACTGAAGAGAGTATCTAAAAAGAAGGGGAACTCTCCAGTGCTTCTCTAACGGTTTGAGGAAAGAGGAAAATGCCTCCTGCCAGCGGTGACCGCACTTAAAAAAGAGAAACTGATTCGCCACTTGACGCATTCATTCTCACAAGTTTGGCAAGCATAGTCAAAGTGTACAAGTTGGAAAGGACAAAAAAATTAAGACCCATTCAAGTCGAATCTTCAAGCTGTAATAATACGGGATGGAATGACATAATATAATGCAATAAAGCCTAGAGAAAATTCCGGTCGAACCAAACTGGGCCAACGGAGTCGTCTTTCTGAAGGTCCTCAAGTCAAAAAAGATGATCATGAGATTCGTACTAGAGAAGGATAAGCTTAAACTCTTACTGCTCTGTAGAATCCGGATCTTTTTTTGGCCAATGCTAAATGGCCGGAACCTACAGTTCTCTCCACGGGGAACTTTCTCGTTGGTTCACGAGTGAGTCGCTGTAAAGCCTCCTGCTCTCGGTTTTGGCACAGTCATCCAGTCATCTTCCAAAGAATAGTTTTGCTATATTCTTTTTCTCTCACGCAGTTCGTCCGCATTCCCACATCACATTTTACTGCAAAGTCCACATGAAACTTGAGTTGTCCATAGGAAACTGTCCGAGAAAAGTAGTCCTAGGGGTCATGGTCCCTTTCAATGTCCATGGTTTGACGTCCTCTAAGTTTCCATCTTATAGGAGATTCACTTTGCTCATCTCGTAGCATACTCACGATTCTTTTTCTACCACTTCCATGTCGCAAATATCCGTCTTGTGTATCATTTCGTCACCTATTCCAATAATGATGTCCCTCTGGCGTAATGCACGATGAGGATTGATAAAAGTGGCACACCTTGACATTTTCCGAGAACAGTTACTACGCTTGGAAACATTATTCATCCGTTCATACTACACTACATATAGCAAAAATCAAACGTAATCGGATAGGCGAAATGAGTAAAGTAAGCAAATCGAAATCCGTCGGGGAGACTTTTAGAAACTGGCTGGCTTGTCATAGGTGACGGAGTTTGACCATTTGTCAATTTTTGCAGAGATGGTGAGTTATATGTTTGGTGAGTAGGCGTTTCAAAGATAATCCGGTGGCTTGGGACCCTCACGCGTCTCCTCATCAATCAGAGTGAAAGCAAAGTCAGAAACGACGAGCATCTACTTATTGTTTTCCAGGATAGGAAATCGGAGATGGACTCCGGAAGCCTTTTATCTTCCTTTCCCCTGGCTTCGTTGCGTGCAGTCAATCCAGAGTCGGAACCCTGTGCAAAATTGAGTCGAAGACTCCTTCTTTGGCGACCTGTTTGCACGCTTTCTCGTCTCTTTCTCTCTTTGTACACGTGCCGTTGCCTTCCAAACGTAGATTTCAACATTACTCTTTATCAAACATTGTGTTTCGTGAAGCAGAAATGAAGCAACCTAAAAACCCGTGTCAGATTTCCTATTCTGGAAAATGAAACCAGGAAAGGATGAGCCTATATACAACATGAAATGAATACTGTACACTTAACGAACATTTATGAAACCTTCCACGATAAGAGTATACATGAATGAATGAGTTTTGATGTCCTTGTTTACGACAGTTTCCATACTAATTTCTTTACAAACTGACGTAAGATGAAGGCTTCAAAATGCAACCTGCAACGGTACTTGCGTGCAAAATGAAAATGAAAAGTACAGTAGTGGCATCACATTATACTTTTAGCACACCTGCCCCACTCGAAAAATAAATAAAAACTTGTATATGCATAGGATCCGTGAATTACTACAACATGCATAATAATGTGCACTGCACATTTCACAAAGTCAAAGATGAACCACCTTTTTGCGAAACAGTCACAAAAATACTGTACATTTCCACGCTCCTGTGCTTCTGCTCCTGCTGTAAAACTCAGTTTGGCGACTCCGCTACCATAAAAAAAGAAAGAAATCGTAAAGTTTAAAAAAAACGAGCCGTAAACCGTTTCCTTACGTCATAAAGTCGGATTTTTATGTTTTGCAACAAGGGTGAGGCCAAACAGAACCCGTAACTGTTTTTGATACTTAACAACCTTGACAGGGACGGGTCGTTTGTAAGAAAGTATAACTTTTGCACGCAATGAATATTGACTCCGTTTTTTTTTCAAAAATGATTCATTTTTCCTAAAATTTGCAAGCCTAAATTTTCAGGTATGAATTCGCATTTTATGCAAAGAAGAAAGTGAAATGATGTACACAACATGAGTTTTAAAATTTGACTCTATATTGACATTAAGTATTACTTTATTCATAATAATCTTGTTCTAATGGTCATTCATTTATGAAATATCATCTTAAAATTCACACTATATATTATATAATAGCTTAAATAATCAAGATAATTTGCGCAACTTGTGTGTAGTAATTTTTTGTCGTAATTACAGTAATTTAACTATACAACTAATAAACATTTTCCCACATTTTTTTTTCCTTTTGATTTCTATTTTTTTCTTTTATTAGCTGCGTGTGGTGAACAAGAGTCGACGACGACGACAGTCTCAAGTGCACTGCAAAAACTCGCTAAAAAAAACACTAGCCGACCACATTAGCGGCGACTCATCGTCATTCAACATTTATGGAGTACATAAACAAAACTGAAACACAGCAGACACAGACACACAAATTCTTCACACATTGTCTTTGTGTCACACGTCACAGAAAGAGATTATACCAGCGTATATAACTTTTACTATCCCTTAAATCTATTTTCGAAAAAAAAACTGGAAGTCGCAGTGTGTGCTTGTTGGTGAGTTTGATTTGTTGCTCAAATAAAGAAGAGCAGCTTGGAATTTATATAAAAAAACTGTTTGACTTTATATGGCAAATTGTTGACAAGTAGGAGAGGACATTATTTATCGTCGACATAATAATATTTGAAGTACTCCACCATGTCTCACACAGTCAATTCTTTTGGTAAAACCCTTTTGGGTGTTGACAAAATTCAAATTAATGATTTATATAATTAAAAACGCATTTTTTTTAAATACCTGCACATGCAGACATGCACGTAATACAACTACAACATTCAAAACGAGTTTACATGAAAAGTATTAATTTGTGTAAATGTTTGCTCTCTCGTTGTCTCATATAGTTTTTTGTATAGCAAAGCGTTCTCGGGTTCCTTTGATTAAAAATGACTTTCTTAATTAAAATGAACAAAAAAATGCTATGTTTTTTGGTAATGGTTTTTGAATGCGGATTCCTATCAAATTCTACCATTTAGAAAAACGTCGATATATATATTCCATTGATTACATCACATTTAACCCATGACATGACATCAGTATAGAAATGTATAGTTTAGAATGGATCAAAACAATTTTTCAAGATAGACTTTTTTTGAAATACATTTTTTAAAAAGTTGTAGCTCAGTTGCGTAATAATTGTTTTTTTTTCTTTGTCTTGGATTTCACACTCTTTAATTTTGAAAACATCTCACTCACTTTGGACTGATTTCTTTCAAATGCATAAATTTTCTTGGATAATAATTACTATCGACATCAATTGAATTAAATTGTATAACATGTAACGATTTTTTCCCTATTAGCACTTATATTATTATGTTTTATCAAAAACCTTAGATATCTTACACTTTGACGTATTTTTGTTTCAATAGATTGTGTGTTCGGTACTGATTACGTTTCTTTGTGAATTCACGGAATGAAATGCATTAATTATATAGTGAGACGTATATCAAGTGCAGCAACATTTCACGACGACTGTATTACACTCGGAAAATCAGCATAGGAAGAAGTTTCGATAACCAAAAATGATTTAAGAACTGCATGGGGACATTAAATTAATTATGGCACGTGATGAAATGCAATTAAATGTGTTTATAATAGCATTTCCAAATGAAACTTTTTATTTGAACGATGAAGATGGACAATACGCAAAGAAAGACATTTTGTTTGTTTTGGAGAAGATGCGAGAACAAGCTTTTTTAGGCTATTTGATTATTTGAGCGTTTCCTCGTGTTAACAAAGTGAAAATTCCTGTGAGTTCAAATTAAGCAATAAAATTAGATGCGGGATAAGGGAAGTTGCACACGCCCACACAGAAACATTTATAAAAAATGCAAGATAAATGACAACGTGGGGAAAAAAGAGATTTGAGAGTGCGATGAGATGAGTTTTGAGGAAGTTGTTCACAGAGACAAGAGAGCCGATTAAAAAAAAGACGAGTATACGAGATGATGACAATGATTGTTTGCGAAGGGAACAGGAATCATATTTAAACATTAGCAAAAAGGAACGAGGACGGACGGGTTCTTCCGCTTTTTACTACTTTGATGATGATAATGGTCAAAAAAACATTGATTCTCATCGGTCAAAAAGTCCGGTTTTGTGCGTGAACATGTGCTCTCATTTGCCTCCTAGTTTGACAATGTTTGAGACTTCAAAAATTTAGTCTCATTATTGTTCCTTGATTTATGTTATCACTTGCAGAATCCTCGGTTTAACCCAAAGGCCAGAGTCAAGTCACTATAAAAATTTCTCCCTGGTAAATTAATTTTTTTCTATTGCGCGTTTCATTTCTTTTGCTTGGAACATTAAAAACCAAAATCAAACAGGGTTTCACCCTGAGCAATACGAATTGACCATTTTGAACAGAAACGCAATAAGGTTGACGTATAATGAGGTGAAACCCATTCATCAATGGCACTGTGTTTCGCCTGACGGATTCTGTGAGTTGATTAGACTCCGAGTCGAGATGTTGACTACAGATTGCAAGCGTCTACACAAGTCTTCCTTACTCAAGTTTTAAGGGACGCAGGTGTTTTGTCCCACCATTTGGCCAATGTTACATTTTATACCGTCGTATTATGGAACGTACCAAAAATTCCTCGTTCGACGACACTCGCCTCATTCATTTTCGAAATTGTAACTTGTAAAGCTGTTGTAACCAATTCCGCTGGATGCGTATCACAAAAACCGATGACGACGCCACGTTGTACTCCTTGTTACACTACAACCTTTACATTTTATGGCTTTTGTGTAACTCTCAACAACTAACATGACCATAAATTTCCTGCAGAACATCATTTCAAAAAACTAACCACAGTAGCACATTTTCTAAACAAAATAATAATGCACAGAAACTGTGCATCGTTGGGAACTATGACAAGGAAACGTTGAGATGATCCCGTGTGTCATGGAACGAAGTCTCAAACATGAAGAAAAAGGACTGGAACATAAATTAAGCACATAAGATTCATGATGGGTGGATCCATGTGGACTGACGCAGTCAAAGCTCCCGTTTTTATTCACAAGTGAACAAGAAGAGAGAAACTTTAACTGACTTTTCTATACACCGATTAGTAAAAATTTCCAGACGAAGAAGGCAAAAGGGGACGAACCCTCCGGGAATCGGAATGTCGCTTTCAATCAATCATCGTCAAATCTTTCACGAAGAGGCTCATCGGCTCGTCTTTCTTCTCTCATCGCTCAATCCATTTCACTGTCTATATATTTTTTAACAATGTCTTAATGTAATCACGTAATGTGATTGCAATTCGGTGGGATACGCCAACATACGTAACGGAAATGTAAATGTATAATAATAATACACTATACTTTTTGTTCGGAACCAAAACCAGCAGGCAGGAAGGAGAAAGGAACCAAAGGTAGCAATCTTTGAAATCCCACAGGGCATAGAAAGAAAAAATCACTTTTGTCTCAGAACCAGCTCAGTCTGTCCATTTCATGTCTTTCAGAACATGCAAAACAAGCGCGTATCCATCTTGTAGAGTTCAAAAAACAAGTTTTTTTAAAAAGTAGTGATTCCATATTCAAAATTCCAATTACTAATTTCAACAAGAAGGGCACATACCACACAAGCCACAAGGACGATTACTCAAATTTAACGATGCTCTCAGTCCAAAAGTCAGTACTTTGGAAAACTCAGAAGGGCGTGCGTGCAAATCCGTTATTTTTAGAGTCAAGTCGTAAAAAAAGCCCAACAAAAAAAATCTGTCATTTTACATTTTTTGCCAACTTTAACTGTCTAATATCAACTAAAGTTGTAATGTGGGGTATGAACAAAAGCTCTCTTGTTGCTAATATTATAATTTTTATAATAATATGTAAAGGAAACGCGAATTTGCATACAGAAGGGCGCAAAGAAACACACGCCTTTTTTCAAGAGGAACACAAGAGGTTTTTTTTAACAGGCATGACACAATAAAATGGCTTAAAAACTTAACTGAAAAAAAATGAATAAATTAAAACTTGTCAAAAAAAATATCGTGAGAGCACACAAAAAAAAACGAAACAGTCATGGTATGTACCCAAAAAAACGCGCTACTATCAAAATATGACAATGCTTTTTTTCACTTAATGCTCGTTACTAATTAAAATTATACTCAATAAGATTACATACAGAATGACATGTGCTTATTTAATATAAATCGTAGTAATATTATACTTTGAGTCCCACTTTAAGATACACAAAAATGTAACTATGAATATAGTAGACCTATATAATTGTATCCGAAAATTAGTACAATACAAGTAATGGACATTTTTTTGCTAAGGATAAGGACATTTCGAAATATCCACATTATCATCTCACATTTCCGGGGAAAAGGAATGGTGGGAAGGGATTTGGGAAGTACAAGGCACGTTGAACAACTCAGTCTCCCTACGACACATTCGGGTCAAATGCTCAACGAGGAAAGGTCCATTTTTTTTATCAAAAAATGGTGTTCTTATGTCATCGAAAGCCTTTTCCGGGATGGGGAAAGGAGGTTCAAATGAACTGTTCAAGTTCCTGGAAAACCTCCAGCATTCATTTCTTTTGTTGTCGTAACGGTTTTGCATGAGCCGTTTTTAAAAGTGGATAAGACAAAGATCACGAAATAACGTGGCACGACAGGCTCAATTCGATTTATTCGCACAAGCGACAATTGTCGTCAAATGACAGAGCGTCTGTGGTGGGTGCCACAGGACAGAACAAGGGTGACAACGCTGAAAAAAACCTTTCCTGCCGAGAATTTTTGAATGTGCCGTTTGTTCGACAAAGGTGAGCTATGACAAGCGGGACATGAACAAAAAGGACGAAGAACGCGAGTACGCAACAATATATAAAGTTGAGAGTCACTCGTCTTTCAACACTCACATTTTTTGTATTTTTTATACGTGTACTGTACATTCATACCAATTAATACATTTTCGCACAACAATCCTGTACACCTGACTTGTACGCACGCGCTTCACTTCTTTGTTCAAACGATGAGAAATATAATCCTCGTCATTACATGAGTACAAAGAGTGCTTCATTTCCGTTTATAAATGTGCAAATAGCATTCACATTTTCTCTCTGGTAAAGGTATTATATAGTATAATTTTGATTTCTCAAAAAAAACGTCTCCTGATATATTAAAAGAATGACACGGAGATTGTTTTATATACCTTCCTGACGTCATTTTTTGACACAATACCAAAAACACACAGAAAAGGGTAAATGTTTTGATTTGTAATCTATAATTAATACGATGTCGCATGCTAACCAGCTAAACCTGTACACTTTTTATAATGTGACAAATATATGCACAAATTTGCTAATGTACAGAAGACTAAACACAGGGTGTGATACAAATTACAAGACGATAAAGGGACAATAATGTGTCTCAGTACTCAAAGGTTTCATGACATTGAAATAAAATTCTACTAAATTTACGAAACAACAACTAATGACACTTTGTGATCTACCGCACTCGCCAAAATGGATTGGCAATTGTGACAAGTAATAAGAGGAGTGAAGCTGCATGTGGGCTCCAGCGGGTAGGCGCTGTGCTCCCGCTCGTCAGTTCTTCATTCTTCACGACTTCATTTGGATGTTTCTCCAAGTCTTCTGCAATATACAAAAAAAACAACATTCATCAGTCAGTTATTATATTTCAGAAATGTACGCTTTTTTAAAAAGTGTATGCAACACTTCACAACAATGCTAAATCACACAAAGGAATGTTGTGCAGCTGACATCATCCTGGTCGTAAACTGTAGACCGGAATGAATTTTTGCAAAACGGCGCGTATAATTGCGGAATGCGAAATACACTTGAAGACTTTGGTTCTCAAGATTTCTTTGTAGACGTTTAAATGGGAGAAGAAGCCTTAATGCTAATGCATGACTGTTTCCAAGTGTCAATTGAAGGCACAGTTGAAAGGCCTAAAAGGAGGTGGAAGAAGCCGTAATTGCAATAGTGTGTGCAGAAATGTTGATAGCTTATACTTAGCTGGAGGCAAGGAAGATTGGATGGCAGATAAGTCATTATTTTTAGCAAGGAAAAGGTACAAGAAAGAAGCGGACGACCAGGAGCAGCTAATGTCCAAACTGTCTCATAATTCAGAGCGGACTACAAGACTCGGGGATGTCGAGACAAGTCGGACCACTTTTCCGCTACTGAGAAACAGAGTCCAGGATCCGACACGGTCCCGTCGTGTCTTCAGACATTACTTTACGTGCCGTTTAGTTTTTTCACAGTCCTACGTCACGCAAAGTCTCGCTTTCATTAACGCTATCACTCACTAGCACCTTGTTCATCTCCAACTCACCACTAACTAACCCTTAACGACCTGTAACAACACACATGTACGTACAAGCACGTACATACTCCCTTCATCATTTTACGATCCTTCACTTTCATTTTGCAATTTCTCAGCAAAATTCACTTTTGACAAAAAAAACCATTTCGTCCGCGAAAAACCTTCATTCTGACATTTCCTTCAAACACCTTTCTTCTGCAATCTTACAAGTCGTTTTAAAAAAAGTGCATAAAAACAAAATCAAACAGAAGAATGCGTGTATATAATACATATGAGAATATGTAATGCATTATAATGACTGTTGGGTTTCTATATTGGTTTCTATTCTTAGCAAATCATTAACCACTACTTTTCCAGAGTTTTTCACAAAGGAGAGGATACATGTACTGGAAACCAATCTGGAGATAGAAAGACAATAAGAAGGACTACGGGACTAGTGGGATGTGGGATTACATCGTATCGGTCTAAAGAATATAGTGATGAAAGTACGGATTCGACTCCATGCCATTTTTTACGGGGACAGTGGTGTCTTGTAATGTTGTAATGTGAGTGTGAATGGGTACTTGTGAGAATTCGGGAATGTCGTGAATAGAAGCATCATGGCCTAATGTATTATTGTAATGGGATTCAGATGTGCTGGGACGAGAGTCTCTTCGTGGGACCGGAAGACGTGTCACATAAATTGTCATTCCGCTAAAATGTAATCCCCTCATTCCAATTTCAATTAAAGCCCGGCTCAGGTATGCGCTTAATGTGCCATAAAAAGAACTAGCTTTCTTCTCCACATATCCCCACCGTATTTTGCGATAACGTACATACATTATATACATAAGAAGTACGGACTGTAGTTTCTGAATCCTTGTTCGTATAGCAGGCATCCAAATAATAATCTTATATGATGCTTACCGTACTCTACTATCAGAATGTCGTCTTGACATCGTCACACGACGACGGTCTTTTAGTACAACTTTTCGCACTTGTAAAGAAAGAAGAAAAAACGGGAATGTGTACAGGAGCGACGTGTTCGTGGACACGAGAACATTTCGTATTGTCATCTTTATCTGAACTTGAGATCTCAAAATGGTTCCTCATAGACTTAGCCATACCGTTTTCCCATTGGCACATGTCACTCCCATGGATGGTGACAGTGAGGACTACGCGAAACAATGGCTAGTCCAAATTACATGGTGCAAATAACTAATTGCACCTGCGAAATGAGAGTCCCATGCTTATAATCCCCCAAAGTGGTCTCAAGAGTCGCAGTGGCGGCGGAGGAGGAAATGGGTCTCATTTCCACTTCATGAGACTCGAAGCTAAATAAAACCGGGTTGCATGCTAATCAACGTTGTGCTCAGCTCTCGCTGGACACCTACACCAAACACTTGCAACTGTACAATTTACACTGAAACCTAATAGACGCGCTGCTCTAAAGAATTAACAAACTTCCATCTCAATTAAGTCTGGAGCTCATTACGACAAACCGGGCGACGAAAAAAAAATTTTGAGAGTTGACTCTCTCAAGTGCACCAACAAAAGCTCAACGGTGCAAGTGAAATCCCATCGTCATCATCATCATCATCGTCGTGAGACCAACTTCTCTCAAGGAGAACCTTGAGAGAATGAGACAGAAAAAGGTGATGAAAATAACTTTTGCAGGAAAATGGGTCCACACTCCTTATATTCCTCTACTCCACCACTTCATTTTACCAACAATATTCCAACTGCTCTCTCTCTCTCTCCACCAAGAAAATCATAGTCACCAAGGACAACTTTGTATGTTAATATTCCTCAAGAAAAAGCAGAAATGCTCGTGAGAATGTCTGCTTCACTTCACAATTTCACCTGCCCACTATGCCATGTACTTCCCAACTTTCTCCAGCCGAAATATCCATCCAGTGCATGCCCTTTTTCTGAACGCATCTAAAACAAGAGACTATAGTAGAATTACGTGAAGTGCACAAGTAAATAATGCACTAGAGACGTCAACACAGACGACATGAACACGACTCATTTCATTAAGGAAGACTCTGACGCAAGACAGGTAGACAAGGCATTCAAGAGGTTTTCATCCACAATTCCATACATACATGCCTGGATTCGTCCCGCCTAGTGTCCGGACAACCTGTCCCTTCTTAATAATTTTTGCGTGTGTTTGCTGCTCCTGTATTATTCAAAGTTTTCTTTCATTCATGTACATGAGCAACGTGGTCTTTTGGATTTTTCAACTAGGGCCAACCATTGAAACCTTCAAACTTCCATTTTCCTATTGTGTGCCTTATGCACGTACACAGTACGCACTTCCTCAGTGAAGTTTGTGTACACAACAGGGAAAACTGAAACACACTATATACTACTACGACATTTCCCTTTCCTGGAGTGAACAGGAGTGTTGAATTTGCTTTCGTATATAATAATAAAATACTCACAACTTGCACGCAAAGGGTCGGGTAACAATATAGTATAAAGTCTCTAGTCACCCGGGCGCCCGCCTCTGTGAGAAGTTTTGTGCCACGCTCGGATCAATCCACTCATGCAATCCCATATTTAGCACTGTTAGTGCACAACTTAATGAGCGTGCAATCATCACGTTTGTTGATCCTGGTGATATACTCGCTACTGGTTCCCCCAAAAACTCTGCAACACTTTTATACTTTTACTTTATACTTTCGCCTCATTCTTTCTCTTTCACACACAAGTCACCATTCACTAAATTACAGGGAACCTACACGTTGAGATCAACTAGGTCAGTCCTCAAGGTGTTTCAGTCACTTCCTCACCACGTGTTGTTCCAAAGGAACAGTCTGGTGAATTGCCATGTTTACTTACGTGAAGAGTAAAAGATATCGAAAAAAATGTGTACATTTTACCTCTCTCAACTGTTCTGTACGAAGATAGAGAGAAAAAAACGAGTTTCTTAGCTACTTGAAGCACCTGCAACTTTCTTCTGCATCCCATACGTCACGGGAAGCAACATAATCTTTCTCTCCATGCTCACTATTTTTCTCAATTTTCAATCCACCTGTATCAGTAAGTGCAGATTATTTCTCGTTCTGCTGACTTGTTTCTATCCATTGCTCCCACACAACCTCATATTTTATCACCATAAAAAGCTACAATGAAAAATTGATGCTTTTAGCCAGCTAAAAGGCTACAGACGATGAACTGCAAAAAATACTTTCTTATTCTGCCAGTCTTGAACTTTTTTTTCAGTCGTCGTCGTCTTTTCGTCGTCTCCGCGTCCACGTTTTGCTCCTTTTCTTCCCCTCAAGCTTATAATGTTTGCTATGACATGTGCATACATTGAACCAAGAATGAGTTTCAGAGAGTATATCTATCATGAAGATGTTACAATGCATTAAAAGGGTATTTTCGACTTTGAAGATGACTTTTCCCCCCTTTTTTCATAAATGTTGCATGTTTCCAGGAAGAGGCAGGAAAAGCTATGAGCAATTTCTCATTGGAATGAAAGAGTGGGAGAGAATTGTGAGATGCTGGAGGAATATTATTGTCTGAATCAGAGAGCTCCATCACCTGTTGCCGCAGAGAAGTCATAAACCTTTCGGAGACTTATATAATGTTTACATTGATGC